>JAOXJP010020564.1:0-17313 GCA_025762735.1 Platanus orientalis | reverse complement strand
CAATTCACTTTTTGGAGGTTTTTGATTCCCCCTCCTGAGTGTCCCATCAGGGGGTGTGGCGCAGAGGATTTCAGACCGGTGTTTTAGTAACAGGTGTCAAACTCTATACATTGTGTTACCACTAAGAGCAAAGTCCTGTGTTTTTAATTAACAGTTGCTCCCCCTGGCATGTGCCATTTTCATAATAAAAAAGATAGGAGATCACTGATCACCCCTTCTCCCAAAGTTAATGTGTTATTTTGCTGAGTTCCTTTGACATGGTTTTCTCAAGTTTCAAAGTATACTTCACTTGTCCAGATGTGTCAGATTGGGAAAAAAATTAGGTGAGAACAAAACTTGTGAGAACTGTGAAAATGGCATCAGGGTGGGGACACATCAGCGCCGAAAAGTGATGAGTACCCCCAAAAAAGTGTAAATCACTTTTTGGTACTGATGCATCAGCCCCTCTGGTGCCGTTTGCACAGTTCTCACAAGATTCGTTTGCACATAATCCGAGCCCCAATTAAAGTCACCCTAAGGTAGGACTGGTATTAGGGGCTAACACATCAGCATAGAAAAAGTGGCTTACACTTTTTGGGGATGTTTTCACTTTTTGGCATTGAGGTGTCAGCTCTTGATGTCAGTCCTACTTTATGGCGACTTTAGTTTGTCCTACCAAGCTTCAAGGGTTTATACATACGGATGAATCATTTTAATAGCTGGAACTTTTTAATTCACATTTTAAACTAATTTAGAATGAAATATTAGTATGAAAATGATATGGAATTTAAGTGGGCATCCAAAAAGTGATCTGTGCTTTTTTTTGGACAGAGGATTTCCACTTTTTTGACGAATATCGGATGCTGCTTATGCATAGACCATGGGCATCTGTTAAGGGGGTAGACCAAATCCGCAAGAACAAATTGAGTAATAGTCCGATTATCACTACATAATTGGGAGAAGAGATGACCACCAAGGTTACTAAGAAACTGCAAAAGCCAAACAATTCGTTTTCCATTGTTGTCTTTTGGGGGGTAAGCCTAAACATTTTTTTTCTGATGTTTTCATAAAAAGAAAAGGAAACGGAGCATAAATGTAAGGTCGCTCCGGGTTGGGTTGACAAAGGATCCTCTACAGTTGTTGACATACCCTTAACATACTGCATAGGTTTACAGTGCCAAAAAATAAATTTTGGGCAGATGAATTTCTTTTGTTTGTCTACAAGCCATATTATAAATGCAAGGATACTTTGACAACCCCTGAGGATTTGGTAAGACAACTTGAGGTCACCCTAAGGTAGGACTGACCTAAGGGTTGACACACCAGCACCGAAAAAGTGACTTACACATTGTTGCGCTGATGTGTGGGCCCTTAGGTCAGTCCTACCTTAGGGTGACTTCAAGTTGTCCATCAAATCCGAGGCTCAACAACCTAGAGGATCCTTAGTGGGTTGGGCCGGGATAAGGTCAACAGGAATCTAATGTAAAGGTAGGGTTGGGCTTGTATTTTCAGGCCTTAGCCTGTGCTTAGATTGAGGGCTGCTGGAAACCAACCCAGCATGTGGTAGCATGAATGCCATTATTTTCTTGCTTTGAGTAATGGGTATCATTATAAGCGTAAGAGGATGCGGATTGACCTCCATTTCACCCTAATCATCCTATGGAGAGCTAATCTCATGATACCAGGCTCATTTGAAATTGCCTTTGAAAGAAAGATTTAGTAAAAGTAATGAGCTCACACATTACACTTTTTATATTCACTTGTTTAATGATCTTACTTACAAAGGGTCTCATATTTTTTTTTATTAATGTCAAAATGAATTTAAGGTGGGTTAGGGTTGAGTGAACTGAACTTAGGATGTGTTCAAATTAAGCCTCTAAAATTGATCTTGTTAGAATCGATGATGTCCTAACAAAATAATTATAAATACATTTTACATTATTTATTTGTTTATCATTAATAATAAAGTATTTTGTTCTATAATTATATGTGTATAAATTTGTTTATGAGTAATTAGTCTTAAGTAATATAATAGAATGTCAAACACATGGATTATGTATGAAGAGATCTGATTATCCCATTCTTATAGACATGAAACCTTACAATTATAAGTGATACTTGATACATCACTTAAAAAGATGTTATGTGTAGAGTTGCCATATGATAGAGTGATGTGATCTTAATCATTTGAGTGAAACTCTAAACTTACATGTAAATGTATAATTCAAATGTATTAAAGAGATTCACGATGAAAACATTTAATAAAACTTCATTATCAGAGTAAATGATGCTCAAAACTTACAGACTAATCATTTGACCTGAAAAACTTGTGATTTTTTGAGTTATTCAAGTTGATTATTTTGAGTTGTCAACCAGTGATATTTAATTGGTGACTATATTATGGGTAGTTTGAATACTTAGTTTGATACTTAAGAGAATACAAATACCCAACAAAAAGTTCACTGTTCTAATGATATGGAGAAATATTCGGTTGAAAATAACATGAATTAATTGGACATGCAAATTTAGGAATAACATATATTGATTGAACTGTCTTAAACTTCCTTTATAATTAGATTTCAAAGAATCAGATGTTAACATGGGAAAACATACTTGATATGTGATTTGATTAACAAATTTTACTAATTTTAATGTTTAAAAACGGTAATCATCTAACAAATCCATACCAAAGTCCTAATTGTTCAAAAGTGATTTAAATTTATTTTCGAAAAAGGAGAATGATTGTCTATATTGACATAGGCCTATGTAGACATGCCATTGATTGAAACCTGATGTGTTTATGAATTTTGTCTCTTTATTACACCTGAACACTTTTTTTGAACAGGAAACAAGCCCAGGTTTTGTGCACATAAAATTCATGTGCAAAGTGTGTACACAGACCAAAGGGCAAACACATCAGCGTTGAAAAGTGATTTACACTTTTTGATGCTGATGTGTCCATCCCTTGATTTGTGTGCATGCATTGCAAATGAATTTTGTGTGCACAAAATCGGGACCGATAGGAAACATATCATGTGTCGGCTTATATAACTCATCAGACACTGTGTTATCACAGAACGTTTTCTTCCTTTGAAAAATGATTTGACAAAAGTTAAATCAAATGATTTTGAGCTCATCCAAACACTAATACCGTGGTGGTTTTGGCACTACTTCTCAACTCCCGTCATGTTGTGGTTTACACGCTAATACAACTTTTCTAACCTTTTTCTAACGTTGAAATAAGTTACAAACAGGCATTCAAATTCTTTGGCTTGGGCCATGGTTAAGTCATCTAATTTGGTTAGACTCCAAACTGCTCGATGATTAGTGTCAGGGTAGAATTTGTTGGGAAATAATTGAACCGGTGGGGTACCCCCAACAAAAAAAAAAGAAGCAATGCAATACAATACAACCCAGGAAACTATTGGATGAGAGATTTTCATCCAATGGCGAAAGAATCCAAGACTCATTAGCTGTAAAACTTCCATTATATAAACTTCCCTTTGTTTTTTTCCTTACACTCTAAACCATTTTTTTAAAAGAGAGAAAGAGAAAGAGGAGTGTAGACTAAACAATCCCAGCTAAATGGGTAGGAAATAGGAATTCATCAAAGGTGGGCAACTTTCGATAACCCGCTTTTGTTAGTATGATACCATAAAATAAAATCCACTTTTGGCTTTTTTTACAAGATAGCAAACTTTCAAGTCTTTCTTTATATTTGATTTTTTTCTCTTTTTCTTTTTTATTTATTAGAGTAAAACCTCTAAATGGGAGACACGTGGTTCCCTTTGAAATGGAAGAAACTACTACATTGCTCCACACCGCATAAATATTGGATGGTGGAGATCTCATCATTTCCATTTGATTCGATGTTGCTTTCACACTTTCCCCAACTCCACAAATATCCTGCAACTCAAATTAACACATGACAAGACGCTGAAGTTGGGGTATTTTGGTAAATGCATTACCACTTACTATTGCTTATTTACCATGACACCCTCGTGTAATAAGCAAGAAAATTCCGTGAGGCTTCGCGTTTAAGCGGTGGTTTGGTCTTGGCGTGATCTCTGTTGTTGGTGATTCGAACCAACGGCGATGGTAATGACAAGTGGCGTTTAATGAAATTTCGACACGGTTTCGACACGATGACACGTCATACGAAGGTGGTGCAACGTCGGATAGAACGTCACGATTTGACGCTCTGCGTCAAAAGAACGCAGGAAACGTTGTGGCTGGTGGATGGATCACGACGACAAGCCGCCGGGGGTTGTGCGTCGGCGTCACAAGTGGAAGCATCAAAGTGTGGGCTCCGCCATATCCCCGTGATTATTACTTAATATTCTTTCGACATCGTCTCCATTTGAAATGGAGAGACGTCCGCCAGTTGCCAATACGCAACAGGTAACCGACAAGGGTATTCTGGTAAATGAAAAGATTTAATTCTTTGTGTAATTACTTACTTAGACACCCTCCTTCATATGTTTAGTAGATTACCTGGTTATCAGGTTTATTAGAACTGGCGGGACTTGTCTCCATCTTAAATGGAGATGGTTCAAACCCTCTGGTTTGTTAGGTCACGTGCTCTCACAATGACGAAATACCGGAAAAAAATATATAATACAAAACGTAGATAAAGAAAGGAGCATGTTTACGTTTTCGATAATTAGTGTTTTAAGGAAGATGACTCACCGGAGAGAGCTTTCCATATATATCTTCACACATCTCTTTTTTTACCCCCTCGTGTAAATGACCCATATACCCTTATTTTATTCTTTTTAGATATTTTCATCAGTATCTCTTGTGGAGTTGTAAAGGGTTTGTTGAGTTAGAAATGACAGAGGTGGATCGGTTCGGGTTGGGTAGCAGTTTTAAACCAGGTTGTGATTGGTGGACCCTGGACGTCCAAAAAAGATGTTGGGAGGGTTTCAGAATGATTGTCTGTGTTGACATAGGCCTATGTAGGTGTGCCATTAATTGACACATGACGTGTTTTTGAATTTGATGTCTCTTTAATTTATACCTGAACACTTTTTGAAGCTCAAACACAAGATGTGTCAGCTTATAATTCACCATAAACACTACAGACACTTAGTCATCACAGAACATTTTCTTCCAAAATGAAATAGTACTGTTTTGTTGGTCTATGGTGTGTCGATTTGGGTCTGGTTTTAAAAAATGGTAAACCCAAATTGACCCTAACCAAGCAATCAAACTTTAGGACCCCCATCCCCCCTTTAAAAGGTGAGTTTGGTTGGGTTTGATCAATTCAAGAAATTCTAATCCTAGGTTAGGTCTTCACCAAAATTTATATTTAAAAAAAAAAAAAGCCTTTAAGTTAGGCTCAACTGAAACTTGAAAATGATTCAACTTAAGACCAACCCAAAACCGACTTGATATGGGAAACTGCCAAACCCAATTTGACCCGGTTCAAGGGTACCAGATTTACATGACCGTTTCTCGTGTAGTTGGACCAGGCAGATGATGGGTTTAACTGAGACTTACCTGAAACCAGTTCTGGTTCAGATAACAAATAAAAAACCCGTTCGGTTTGGTTGGGTTAGCGGGTTGACATGCCCCTCACAGTATGGATTCTAAGAACACATAGGTTAGTCAGTGTAAGGGTATTTTTGACAATTCAAACCGTAATTAAATACAACCTTATCGTTTCCTAAAGAGAACATTTCAAAGACCATCCCCGTTAAAGAGAAAGGAAAGTCCTTTTACAAAAGCGACTTTGAAGGCCCTTTCTGACTTGGATCTACCCAAACCGTTACACACTTCTACTTAACTACCAAAATGTCTACAAATTAGCTGAAGGCCGATGGGCTTTTGTATGGCCCCTATATATCGTGGGTAGTGTTGGGCCTCAAGCTCAATCCACGAATATCATTCTAATCTCGACTCTACAATAGGGCTATTAATAAGCTGAGCTAACCCAGCTAGTCATGAGTTGAACCAAAGCCTCCAATCGAGCTCATTTAGTTAAGCAAGCATGAGCTGAGTTATGTTAGGCTTAGCTTAGCTTGCTAAAAGCTCGGCTGAATATCAATCAAATCAGCATTCAAGGACCAATTTTTCTTTGACAAAAATAACTGATTTTTTTTTTTTTTTTGAGGTATTCAATGTTTTTGAATTTGATGCCTCTTTTTGGAGGAGTAAAATCCTCCGCACGAGGGTGGATAAACAACACCCCAGTGATCACCACACAAGGGGGGTTGGTCTCACCCTGAATGGTGATCACCGGGGTGGTTTTACGTACAACCGGTGGAGGGGATATGGTTCCTTTTTTGGATTCCTACTTTTTTTAATTGAACACTTGTATTTTTACACTCTAAATCATCAGCCTGTGGTGTGAATGATCATTGATCACAGAAGATTTGATTTCACAGAGTGCTTGAGATTGGGGAGCTGAATCGAGCCTGAGCTGAGCTCATCCCTCGAGCCCATGATCAGCCTGAGCTAAGCTCGGCTCGACATGAAAAGCCAAATTCGCTTTGGGCCTAGTAGCAGTGGAAATACATGTACTATTGCCTAGGTACACATACACGCTTTTTGGGCAGGACAAGGTTGGACTTACGCAAAATTGCATGGGCTTGATGGAATGGGCTCATAAATCAAAGCCCATCTTAACCACATGTCCAACAGTCACTGGCGGCACATGGGTAAAGCTAGATTTGGTTTAGCCCATCTCTCTCCTCTTTTCCTGAAGATATAAAATTTTGAGAATTACTGTCTGTTCTGTTGGGTTGCCGTGAGAGTAAAAAAGTCGGAGTGCTGAAAGCCAACATTTCTCAAACTCTGGCCACTTTGGATGATCCTCTTTTCAGCTCTCTTCAAGGTTAGGGTTTCCAATCTCTTCATTACTTTCTCTTTTCCTTACTAAAATCGTTTTGAAATTCGGATGCGATCTTTGCATTTTTGTCTCTGCTCTTCGATTAATGGGTTCATGGAATCTAAGCCGCTAAGTATGGCGGAACCTTTACTAAATTTAGAAGGATCCGTTGTTTCCAAAACCAGTAGAAGCTCGCTTGGAGCTAATGGCATTGTTTGTTCTTGAATTCTGTTGGAGGTTGAGTGGCTTTAGGGTTCATCAGGTTTGTTCTTGCTGGTTGCTGATTACTTTAGTTTTCTGGGATTTGATTTGATTTTTGTTTGAAAGGTTTGTTTGAGGTTCTTTGTTTTTGTTCCTTTTACCTTCTTTAATTCTTAGTTTCAGAGGTTTTTTTTTTTTTTTTCGGTTTGTGTATCTGACAGCTTTATTTGGATTACTGTGGCATAATTGAGATCTACTCATTCTTTTCTTTCTTTTCTTTTCTTTTCTTTTTTTTCACTTTTTTCTTGTTTTTTAATTTTGTTTACTGGTTTGGGTTTCAGGTTTGAGAGGTTTTGTTTGTGGGTGGAATTTTTTATGCAGAAATAATTAACTGAAAAAGTTGAGCTCTCTGGGTTTGAGTAGCTTGAGATTGGCCATGGATCACTTGAACTGGGAGATCTATACAAGGGTGTTTTTGGGGCTGATGGTAATTTTGAGCGTACCGTTTTCACATGGATATACTGACCCACGAGACGGTAAAGATGAACTTTGACATTCCAGGCAGTTTTTCCTAGTGTAGATCTATAGATTCTGAAAAAAGTTAGTAGTAGTATTCTGGTTTCATACCACCCGGCATTTGCGATGCTCTACTATCTATAATGTGCTGAGTTTTTTGTTTATTTGTTTCTTCTTTCTGACCTGAATTTCCCATAATGATTGAAGCCCTTAATATATATGCCCTATTTCTTATATCTGGCAGTTTTTGCGATAAATATGTTGTATGCTAAGCTGGGCTACCCTCCTCTTCCTGGATGGATTCCGAATGGAGGGGACCCATGTGTGGAGGCGTGGCAAGGCGTTCAATGTGTCAATGCAAACATAACTGGAATGTATGGTGATCTTACGCAAGCCATCTTCTAGTAATTATTGCTTCTAAGAAAATCTCTCATTAGATTAACCTAATGGCCTTCTTTTTTGGCAGAATCCTTAATGGGGCGAATTTGGGAGGAGAATTGGGTGATAATTTAGCATTTTTTTCTTCTATTATAGCATTGTAAGTGGTATCATTCCAAAACTTTGCATATGTGGGTCATATGAGGTGTTTTGGCTCCCTTACATGCCTCTTCATTTAGGCCTCTTCATTTAGTTGTGGGCCTTGAGGCTCTATATGATGATATTGTGTCAAGGCACGATTGATTCATTTGTCTTTCCCCATTCACCATCCATGTGCTGCATCATTCAGTTGGAAGGACCCATCAAGGAGATCTCATGGACCCAAAAATCAACATTATTGGATGGTTAGTATCATCCTTTCTGGTTGACTTCGGGTCGAGTCCTGAGGAAACCTCATGAAGTGTCCTACTTTTTGGATGATCCTCCTCTGCATGAGCTCTATGTGGAAGCAAAAATGGGGAGGAAGCTTCATTCCTCATTTGTGACACATTTATCAAGCACTGCCTTCATGCATTATGTTTCAATATTCATTTGGATTTAGAGATGCTTTTGTGAATGCCTCCATTGATGTCTTGTGCTACTTTTTTTGTGACTTGAAGCAGAGATCTGAGCAACAACCATATTGGAGGGAGTATTCCATCCAATTTACCCCTTACCATGCAGAACTTGTATGTTTTAAAGCTCGACCACTTTTTTATGATCTCTTAAAACAGTAACTTCATTTAAGAAAATCATATTTATGTTGTTTGTGAGCTTGGGCGTATAAAATCTATATCATTTATACATGAACTGCCTTATACGAAACATGAAAATTTCTTCCTTTCTGGCAGTTTTCTTTCAGCTAACCAGTTCACAGGAAGTATCCCAAGTTCTTTATCCTCTTTGACTCAATTGTCAGACATGTAAGTTTGTGTGTCCATTTTGTTTATCTCGAGGTTTACATTTACAATAGTTATTTACTTATTTTAAGGTTGACTTTTATGACAATCTTTTCTTGTTTGTTTCCCTTAGGTCGCTCAACAACAATCTTTTAAGTGGAGAAATACCAGATGTTTTTCAGGCCCTTACTGGTTTGATTAATCTGTAAGGCTTCCCCATTAATGTTGTCAGTCCTTTCCTCTCCATGTTCAATTTTGTTGGGGCTCAACTGTTGATATATGATCATCATATCTGTGCAGGGATCTATTCAATAACAGTTTGAGTGGGCAACTGCCACCCTCCCTGGAAAATCTGTCCTCCCTAACTACCTTGTGAGTAATTTATTTAAGAAGGGCCCTTATTTCTTCATATCTTCTACCTCCATGAATTTAGAGTTTTTTCTCGGCAGGCACTTGCAGAATAATCAACTATCTGGGACCCTTGATGTTCTCCAAGATCTTCCTTTGAGAGATTTGTAATATTTTTGACCCCTTGATTTGAACTTGTATTTTGTATGATAGCTTTGTTATTTGAGGCATCACTTTTAAGTGTTGAATTTGGTAACTACTCCATGCTTCTTTGTGACTTGTGATTTGAAAAGTTTGCTTGCTGAACAGGAATATAGAGAACAACCTGTTCTCTGGACCTATCCCTGAGAAGCTTCTGATGATTCCAAATTTTAGGTGAGAACCACATAACAAAATTTTGATTAATTTTATTTATTGAATGTGATTACTTCTCCATGTGTACATATAAATTAGGCATGAATGCATTTTAATTTATAACCAGAAATGGGTTTTTGGTGTCAAGACACAAAAGCCCTGGAGTCAAATTCATATGTCAATGGATTCCTCACATAATATAAGAACGTTGGAAGCTATAATATTGCATAGATGTTAATTGGTGAAAACATAGGATATGCAAGGTAGTGAGTTTAGATTATTAGGAAGCCCTAAAGTTGCTATATTATTATTTGCATAATCTAACAAAAAGTAATTATTTTTTCCTTGGTTTTATGCAGCATTATTTGTTTGGCATGAAAACCTTATAGAAGAAGAGTCCCCGCATAATGTGGACACCAACATGTGTATCCTCTCAAACATGGACAGGAAAATAATAGACATGCAACTTTGGAAAATTTATTACAATGACAGATCATAATGTTATCATATTATCAGAACGTATGAGTAGTATTTCAGGAAACCCTTTGATATAAACTGTGTATCCCAACCAGAACTATAGCAATCTAGGTAACATGGAGATGGATCTGGGTATTGGTGTCCAACACAATATGTGCTTTAAAAATATATTGGCTTATTTAGAAAACAGAAGCATCACTGTCGGTGTCCAACATGGGTAGGGGGTGTCCAACACAAAAAAGTTGAATAATGGAGATTCTTCTTACATGGTTAGCAATACATAAATACTCATTTCACAGTCACTTCACTGATGTCTGTGGGTACAAAAGTAGTATAAAAATAAGGGCAGAGATAGTGAAGCCATTTGCTTAGTGACTGTGTTGACATGCATTCAGTACATGGTTGATGCAGCGGTTGTGCTGTCAATGTGAATGCCCTCATGTTATCATATAGGTATCCTTTCAATTGTAACATTTGTTTATGTCTATTATTCTGTGTCTTTGGTATTCAAATGTGTATATTTCATTTTTCATATTTTCATACTTAGCAAAAGCTTTTAGAATGTCAATAGGAAACTATTTTGGGTTCCATTAATTACTGTAATAGCGGTTTCTTTCTTGTGACCATTTGGTAACTGATGAATGTACCATGCAGAAAGGATGGAAATCCATTCAACACTACCATTGCACCATCATCCCCCCCGCCATCCCCATCACCACCACCTCTTGCTTCTGGAGCACCGCCTTCTGGAGAAACACATGGGAAGCAAGCAAATGGAACATCTGCACCGGAAGAATCAAACCCTGCGAGAAACAAGAAATTTTTGACAACTAAAAGGATTATTTGGATTGCAATTGCAGCGGTGTTTGTATCTATTATAATTGTACTAGGACTTGTGTTTTTTATTGCTAGTTGCTGCAAAGAAGGGCAAGAGTCTGATAGAATTGATAAAAGGCATGAAATGGGTGCATATAAAGACCCCAAAGAGAGGCCTAAAGACAACGAGTCCTTGGTCCGTCCAAACAATCAAATTGAGAAAGGTGAAATTTTTAATTTATTCAGTTTGTAGTCAAGTTTGTTCAATTCATTTAATTTCCTGAAAGGTTCTGTTTTTCCTTTTATTGATGGTTTATTGAAAATTTTATTAACAGTTTCAAAAGAAGAAGTTGTGAGGCCAAAAGATGAACATAGGATGGATATTAGAAGGATGGGTGCTGTTCCGAAACCAAATGACAAAGAGGAGAGAGATTTTACTAGAATGGGTGAGGTTCAAAAGCAAAAAAAGGACCATGGGATAGATTTGACAGGAATGGGTATGATTTTAATGCCTCCTCCTCCTCCTCCTCCCCCTCCTCCTCCTGATTGTCCTGTTGAGATGAACCCTGCAAACCCTGTTTCACCCACTGTTGTTACTGCTGGGAGGCCTCCCAGCAAAAGTCTGAATCCCCCGACGTCCGTGAGGTCTTTCACTGTTGCATCGCTTCAGCAATTTACCAACAGCTTTTCTCAAGAAAATCTTATTGGAAAAGGCATACTGGGTAGTGTTTATCGTGCAGAGCTTCCTGATGGAAAGGTAAGATTTTTCTGGTTTTGATCTGAAGTGATTATGTGTAGTACTGTCTGGCAGTCTGCTTAATTGGCATTCTTGCTTGATTTGGTCCTTACCTCTGAGAGTGTTGTAGGATTGTGTTGTTGAGGTTATGCTTCTCTTCTTGAGCTTCCTTCTAACTTCTTTCAGGATCTTGGATGCTTCTGCTGGGCTTCTTTCATTACATATTTGTTGTTTGTGGGATTTTGATTTTCAAAGTTCCAAGCTGTTCTTTCCTCTTCATTTTCCAATTAAATCTTTCAATGGAGTAACATAGTTAGAAACTTTGCCAGAAATATTCAGAACTATACAAGGTTCACTAAAGCAGCCATTTCGCAGTTCCAATGGTGTAGCAGTTTTACTGAGTTCCCTTGCTTCCTATTTGTCACAGATAAGCTCTTTATAATTGTACTAATTATTTATCAGAAAAAGTTGTCTGTAAACCCGCCAACTAAACCGGATTCAGAGAGCACACCGGCTTTTCTCGTCAGTATTAACGAAGGCACTGCTTTGTTTTATTCATAAAACCTTAATCTTTGATGATCTTATGAAGCTGGGCTCTTAAGGTCACTGCTTTGATAGGGCTCACTTGACTTGGGGAGATTGTGGAGGTTGGGTGAACTCCACCCTAATTTCTAACTCTAGTTGGCACAGTTTTCTTTACACTTTGATTAATGGTTTTCTCTATCAAATGCACAAAGACAACTTCTTTTTTTTAGGTTTAATGATTTGTGATAATCACCTTAGACAAGCCCCAAACTGAACGGTGACGAAAAATTCTTGCAACCTACTGAAACATCCCACATCTCTTACACTGAACAAAACTGTTAATGGTAATCTGTATGTCATAATTTAGGACTTGACATTGTTTGATTTCTCATTATTGTTTTTCTCAGTCTGTCCTAAATGCATGTAATGTAGGATATATCTAGGGAATCACATAAATTGAAAGAAGAAATAAAGTCAAAATTCAAATTCTGGATAACAGTGGTGTAAAATTACAAAAATACCCCTGATCGTGCATCAGAAAATTCTGTGCTTTGGATAAGTTTAGGTGTGTGAAACTATAGATGCAAGTTTGCTGTTTTTGGGGTTTATAGAAGGAAACCATAAAACACAAGAAAAAATGAGAAAGAAGAGGGAAAAAGAGAGAAGAGAGAAAAAGAGAGTAAAATGATCACCTCATGTGAGGGGTTGAGAGAGGGAAACTTAGGATACCACACTCATTTCAACACGTGTCTTTTCAAATATTCATCTTCAACTGATTTATTTATATGTAGGTGTCTCTTTAAATAGGTTTACAATGAAATAAAAATAAAGATAAAATCCTTACAATCTAGGACGTTAATTCCTAAACTTTTTATAAAAAAAAAAAAAGAATCCTTCTAAATTAAAATACTTAACGAAAAGGACTTTAATATTTTAGGCCATTCAAGATCTTAAACAATCTCCCAAACTATTTTCTACAATCTTGGATAAAATATTTCTAAATATTCTCCACAATCTTGGAGAAAATATCTCTAAATATTCTCCAAAATCTTAGAGAATATTAGAGATATCTTACAGCTCATATTGTGGGTCCTATGTGCTGAGGTGCTAGCCCATTAAAAGACAAAATTACCCTTGAAAACAAAATTATATTCTACCCCTTGACAAAAATGCCTTGTTACATTCAACGCCCTAAACTCTAATTAATTACAAATAAAGTCCCATTAACAGAAAAATAAATGACCCTACTAAACTTGACAAAGAAGACTATCCATGGTCCTCTAGCTTCTTCTTCTTGGCATGGTATACTCCCGCATCAGCATGTATATATTCAGTTGTTCATTCTCTCTCTCTCTCTCTCTCTCTCTCTCTCTCTCTCTCTCTCTCTCTTGCTTGTTTGTGGGTGTTTGTATTTCTTTACATATTCCTATATATGTATAAAATGGATTCAGATCCTGGATTTATTATTTTACCTTTGGATGTTACTTTAGCTTCTGGCAGTCAAGAAACTAGATAATGCAGCTTCCATGCGGCAGAAGGATGAAGAACTTTTTGAGCTGGTGTCGAGTATCTCTAAACTCCAACATGCTAATGTTGTTGAGCTTGTGGGTTACTGTGCCGAGCATGGGCAACATCTACTCATCTATGAATATTGCAGCAATGGGACACTTCACGATGCGCTGCACTCTGATGATGAACTCCACAAAAAACTTTCATGGAATGCCCGAGTCAGGATGGCCCTTGGAGCTGCAAGAGCTCTAGAGTAAGTAGAGAATCCATTTTACCACTTTGAATCCTCCTTATTTTGTTTGTAGCTACTTTGATGAAATTAGGATACACCAGCCATAAGTGTAGAATGCTTATATTGGGATGAGAGGCCAGGGACTAGCTGTTAACTCTATTGTGCTGTAAATAGATCTTCAAGAGTCGATCCTTTAAAGGAAAAGCTCCAATTCCTTTGTTTTGTTTTTAGTTGTATAGCACAAATTGGAGGTAGGTTTAGGGCTTCCTTCCATTATCTTATCGCTTTATAAGTGTTCCAATTTAAGCCATATTATAGCGTAGAGAACTAATCTTATCTTGTTCTTTGGTGAAGATATTTGCATGAGGGTTGTCAACCACAAGTTGTACACCGGAATTTCAAATCGACCAATATTCTCCTTGATGATGAACTTGCAGTACGAGTCTCTGATTGTGGTTTGGCTCCTTTGATATCGTCTGGTTCTGTAAGTCAGGTAAATTACTATTCCTAAGATCTTCAAGTCCTATTGGTTATTACTTCAATATATTTTGAATACTGACCAATGCTTAGTAATGTTGAATTGAGTGGGGTATCTCTCTTTAGATTTCCATGTTTGACTGGGCTGAATTGAGGACAAGTCATTGGAGTGCAATGGAAATGAGTGGTAAATATTTGTAGTGGAGAGTGTTGGGTGGAAAAAGTGAATGTTATTGATGTGTTCAGATGGAAATTAGGCTGAAGATACTGGAAGAGTGAGATACTTTTCGAGTGTTTTGGAAGGATGGGAATTTAGGGAATACTAAGTCATATTGCAGGATAGGATGTTGTCCTCTCTGCTTCATGCTGTATTTAGGGCACACTTCCAAGTTTCAAGGGAGTTGGGAACTCCTACTTGGTGTCTCCCACCAAAATGCTGGAAGAGTGAGAGATGCCTTTGGGTCTTGGAAGGATACGGGTGAGGGAATACCCCCATCAGATTAGAGGAAAGGAAGCTGTCCTCTCTGTTTTTTATCACTTTTGAGTTACACTTTTAAAGAAGTTAGAACCCACCCTTGATGGGTCCCCACAAAGGAAATATCCTAGCCTAGGTGTTGATTCAGTTGGACATCTTAGTCACCTGATCCATAGACTCATTTTGGGGCCCATTCGTCGTTTTATCTTTCCTGTTTTTACTGTTCAAAATAATATAAAAGAGAATCAAATGATATATATAAAAATGAACTGCTAAAGGATGTGTGTGAGTTATTCATGTTGGATGGCTTGTTCAAGAAAAAAAAAATCAACAATTCTATTAGGAACTTGATGCTTGGGTTCTGACATAATTGATTGACTAGGTGAAGTCCATTTCCTGATTTTCATTTCTTTATTTCTAAGTTCTTATCGAAGCTGGGAGCAAAATCACTTCTGGGACACAAAACACTCTCCAATTTGAGCTACAGGCTCAACCTTAAATTCCATTTTATTTATACATGACTTGGTACTGATGCTGGTGTATTTGTTGTCAGTTGTCAGGAGAGCTCCTAACAGCTTATGGTTATGGTGCTCCGGAATTCGAGTCTGGAACTTACACTTACCAGAGTGATGTTTACAGTTTTGGCGTCGTGATGTTAGAACTTCTTACAGGGCGGAAGTCCTATGACAGGTTAGGAATCCGCATTTAAACCAATCTGATTCTGTGAGGATTCACCCGTTTGTTTTGCAACTGCTTATTCTTTCAAAAAATATGTACAGGTCTCGGCCTCGAGCGGAGCAATTTCTGGTGAGATGGGCAATCCCTCAGCTTCATGATATAGATGCATTGTCAAGGATGGTTGATCCTTCTCTTAATGGGGCTTACCCTGCTAAATCTATATCTCGTTTTGTTGACATTATTTCCCTGTGTGTCCAGGTGAGTTTCTTCGCATCATCTGTATCCTTTTTTCTTGTAAATAGTTGTAGGAATGGCCTATTAAAGTGGCAACTTTTTGTCTTGAAAATCTTCTAGATGGTAATGGATATCTGCCAGTGTTAAGAGTCATTACTCATCAGACATAATGCGTCAAACACCAAGACCTTAAAAACCCCAAAATTCTTTTTAAGCTGTAACACTGTGTGCTTCCTGAAGTGCACCGTGGGCTCAAGGGTCACAAGAATCCACACTTCTGGGGGTGTGTACAGTTCTCAAGATCCTGACTTCTCACATATTCAGTGGAGAATTATGTGGCCCTCTAGCATGCAGTGCCCCTCAGGCATGCCATATCATGCACTTCTCCTCTAATGTGAATACGATTTGCAGTACCTGGAAGAAATGATATTGAATGGATATGGTATTGGTAGGTTAGGTCATGTTATATATGACTCAATATATATGAAAGAAATCTACTTTTACTGTTTCTGACTATAAAACAGTCAGTAAACTCCATACCTATGCACATGGCATGCATACAAGGGACTGCAACAAATATTTCTATTGAGTCTCTCATAGGAGATGCAGTATGAACTATGAAACCCTCCGAGTGAAATCATTGCCTCCATCTGATCCAGTCATTGTTACTTCTTTCTTTTGTTATTATTTTTCCCCCTTTCAAGCTCATTTTACACTGGTGGTTTAAACCTGTTTGACTGATTTGGTGGGGAATGAGAATAAAACAGATTCCATATTTGCTGTTCTGAATTTCTAAGATTTGTTTTGCATCCTGTTATATTTTTTATTGGAAAGAGGGATTGCACAATGTGGGCTACTGGGCTGTCCTTAACTCCATATCCTTTCTCCTTTTTACATTTTAACATCACCAAGTGAAAATTGAGTCAGCTAATATCTATATTTATTTCTGCAGAGGGAGCCGGAATTCCGGCCACCAATGTCTGAAATCGTCCAGAATCTCTTACAGATGATACAGAGGGAACCTTCCAATCAGAGGTCAAATGGGAAATGAGAACAGGTGATGTCAGGTAAAGAATGTTCAGTGTGCAGAGGTTCTTTCTGCTGGAAACAGTTGACACAAGAAGAGGCTTGCAAGCATAACTGCTGGGAACCATTTGTCTCTATCAACATGGGCAACAATTCATATTCTGAGGGATTGTTCAAAGATAGACTTCGAGGTAAACCAGCTGCAAGTTTGTGTGAATGTCACCAGCTTCGTTTTTTTTTTTTGTGTGTGTCTTGATTCTTCTGCTCAATTAGTTGTGATTTTTACAATTTGCATTAAACTATTCAGGATTGTTTTGTGTCGCATAGCTGCACTAACCAGTTTGTTATTTTGTGTGATTAATTATTTGTCATATCAATTTTTGTGGTGTAATAGTGCCTTGCTTCATACTATTTGTCAACGAAGTTAAATAATGGTCCCATGTATTTGTTCTTTCGAAGTTTCTGTTCATTCTTCTTCTTTTTTTTTAATCTTTTTTGTAAAATGGTCCATTTTATTTGTGAAGGTCATGTGCTTCTTAATTGGAGGATTACAATAAATAAGAGAGCTATTAACTCCCAACC
>JAOXJP010020554.1:0-17313 GCA_025762735.1 Platanus orientalis | reverse complement strand
TGTTTCTACTTTTTTATGAATCTTATTCTTATCTTTGGACTTTTATTCATAAAACATGTTAAAAATTATAATTTTTTTGACTAGAAATAAGGTAGATAGGCTCTAACTAACATAATAAAGTTTTTAAAATTTTTCCTGATTTTTTTGATTATTTTTTTTTAGGGCGATCCGGCTGCTGGCCGATCGGCAGTGGATCGGCCGATCCTTGACTAGATCGCCCGATCCATGAGTGGATCGGATCGGGATTGCTC
Organism: Platanus orientalis; assembly: GCA_025762735.1. Lineage (NCBI taxonomy): Eukaryota > Viridiplantae > Streptophyta > Magnoliopsida > Proteales > Platanaceae > Platanus > Platanus orientalis. Next base: position 17,062 of record JAOXJP010020554.1, on the reverse strand, counting down.
GAGTCCGATCCCGATCCTGATCCCGAGTTTTTAATCTATGGAAAAGGGAGTCCAGAAAAGCGACATGAAATATACCGGAAAATTGGATAAGACACTTTTTCTCATGGTCAATTTTCCCCCTTCGGACAGGTACTGCCCCTTCCAGCCTGCCAAGCGATTATGTGCCTATGCTAGCACTGGATCCCATAGAGCTGTCGCTTACCGATTTCTGCCTAATGGTAAATTCAAGTAAATAGCCAACAATCTTGCAACCTGACTTCCGTTAACTGGGGTAAATTTTGCACCTCCTTTACACCATACATCTTACTTTTTGTTAGGTTGACTTTGATGCCCAAGCAAGCTTTAAACATAAGCAAGAGACACCAAATGTTTTCATAACTTCTGCTTCCAAATTGGGAAGAAGAAAGCGTGAATCATCAACGAACTGGAGAAGAATAATAGATGGGCCCTCGGCCCCTATTTTATAGCCAGTCAGGCAACCCTTAGACTTAGCCCAGGACACTTAGTTGACTTAAGACCTCCATCACAATATTAAAAAGAAACAATGATAGCAGGGAACCTTGCCTCAGACCTCGCTCACCCTTAGAAATTCCATCTGGTGAACCATTGAGTAGAGTGGAATACGTGCCTGAGGTTATACATACTTTTATCCAAAACCGCCACTTTCTTCTGAACCCCATCTGATCCAAGGACCAATCCAAAAAAGCCACATGGTTATACACTTTCTCCATGTCAATGTGACACACAATCCTTGCCTGCTTGGCCTTCGCCTAGTAAATCTATGCACTCATTTGCTATGAGGCTGCAATCTAACATCTGTCTACCTCTTACTAAGGCACATTGAGACGGAGAAATCATGAGTTCCATAACACTTCCCATTCAATGGGCTAGAACTTTGGCTAGTAGCTTGTAGTAGCTGTTCAACAAGCTTATTTGGCAAAAGTCACGGACTTCAGTATGCCCATGCATCTTTAGGATGAGGGATATGAATGAAGAGTTCAAACTTCTACACAGGGAGCCAGTGGCATGAAACACATTTAAAGCCTTCATTACATCTTCTCCAATCATGTCCTAGAACTCCGCATAGAATTCCTAGGGAATCCATCCAGCCCAAGTACTTTTTCATTTCTTAACCCCTTCATGGCTTCCTTAACCTCTTCCACTGTAAAGGGCTGTTCAAGCCATGTACTCCATTCTTCTGGGAGTGACCCTCTGGCTTTGGCCTTGACTTGTAAGGATTAGAAAATAGGTTAGAGAAGAACTCAAAGATCACCCCTCTCACCTCAGCCTGCCCCATCTTCCATTTTCATGCAGTGAGCTTATTATGTTTCTCTTCCTTTGGTTAGCTATTCGGTGGAAAAAAACTTATGTTATTGTCACTGTACTTAAGCCAAGCAACTCTTGATTTTTGTTGCCACAAGATTTCTTCCATCTTCAGCCATGATAGATAAGACCTTCTCAGCTCTTCTCGTTTCACTTCCATCTCATCATTTATGGGCTTCCCCTGTTCTTGCAAATCAATAGCCTCAATCTTTGTAAGACACTTCTTCTTTATGCGGTTCACTTGGCCCAGCCCTTCTACGTTCCATTTCTTGATGGTCGATTTTGGGCCTTGAGCTTTTCAGCTAGTACGTAACCTGCCGACCCCTCAACCTGGAAGCTTTGCCACCATTGACGCACTTAGGACTTAAAAGTCAAGGACTTCCAACCACATGATTTCAAACCTGAATGGTGAAGGGCCAAACTCCACCTCATCATGGGTCAGCAAAAGCAGAATATGATCTGAATCTAGCTTCGGCAAGGCCAGCAGCTTCACCAAGGAGAAATGCTCCTCCAATGAGGGAGAGATTAAAAATCGGTCAAGCTTGCTCATAATAGGGTTGTCTTGTCTGTTTGTCTACATAAATGAGGCTCCATTCATCGAACTAGATTCAAAAATGAAATTAGAGAATTAATCATCTGAGGGGATAAATGATGGTTACTTGTCATCTTAGAGGGGAAGCGAATGATGTTAAAATCACCCTTGATGCACCAAGGTAGGCTCTACTCCATCCAAACTTCCGCTAATTCACACCACATCCACAATTCAATTAGATTGCACTTCAAGGAAACAGGGAAAAATCCTTTTCGGATCTCTATAATTTGCACAACATCTTTATTCCAGCCTATCAGTATCCTCCCTGCCTTATTTTGAGCCTCTATGTGACAAAACCCCCATTTGTTTTACTACCCCCAACCTCTACGGCTTCTCAGTAAGAAAAATAACTCATTTTGGTCTCTTGCAACGAACACAAGTCTACCTTCCATCGCCCACAAATATCCCTGACACTTCTCCTTTTATCCCTACTCCTCATCCCCCTAACGTTCTATGATAGAGTCCTTACTCTCACGGACAACAATTTGATTCTCCACTCCCCTGCTTCTTCTCCTTGTTCCCTTGCCTTTGCACTCTCCCCCGCTTCTTTTTGCATGCTCATCATAGTTTACCATCGAGCTAAGTCTTTTCAGTTCCCTGTTTTTTGCTTGATTGGACCACCTTGGCACAGACATACTCCTCCCATTGATGCCCTGCTTGCGTTCAATCTCTTTGAACAAGTCCTCCACTTGATACTCGATCCCCGGAAGGGACACTATTTTTTTATGGATAATTAACTTTATTAAGAAAAGAAGAAGGAAAAAAGACAAATACAATAACAGGGGGGAAGACCCTACAAACAGCCTTCTACAAGACAGTTTCTAGAAAAGACCAATTGGGAAATAACTCCCCAATTAGCTAGCTTATCAGCAAACTCATTCTGACTCCTATCAATATGGACCAATGAAATAGATAACAAAGACACAAGCTCCTTGATCTCATAAATGATGGACATCGATTTCCAAGAACCCATACAATTCCCTTTGCCCCAGCTAATAACCATTGTTGAATCTCCCTCAACCTCACAGTCTTTTAGCATAAGGGTTAATCTCCCTTAACCCCATTAAGAGGCTATTCGTTTAAGCTTGAATAACATTTCAAACTCCTAGGGGCCCACAAATAACTCGAACAACGTTGTGATCATGATCCCTAATCACACACCCAAAGCCAGCTTTTCTTGGGTTGCCTTTGGAGGCACCATCAAAATTCATTTTGAAACAACCAATTTTGGGAGGAATTCAATTTTCCATCTCAATTCTTCTTCTTGAATGGGTCCAATTTAGAGAGGAAACCCAATCTCTAAGTAAGAAAGAAAGAGGAAGATCTTGAAATTCCTTAAGCACTAAAAGCGAATTTCTCATATCTTTCACGATACCATCAATGACATCATCTTTGTGACTAAATTTCTCTTCAAAAGGCCTAAAATTTCTTTCCTTCCACACTCCCTACATCACCGCATGCACCATGCTATCCCAAAACAACCTAACCCGATTCCCTTTTCCCCCTCTATGCCATTGCTAATGAAATCCTTGATATCATTCAGCCATACATGCATTCTCCCTATTCTAGAGAAAAAATAATTCCAAATAGCCAAGGTGAAGTTGCAATGAATGAATATATGTTTAGAGGATTCATTGTCATTCTTACATAAGACGCACCATTGGGGAGAAAGGGCCATATGAGGGCCTCATTTTTTAAGAACATCCATAGTATTTCTATGATTAAGCACTGTTTATCACATGAAAGCTTTCACCTTAGGAGGAGCCTGGGGTTTCCAAATCCTCTTAACAAGAAGAAAAAAAATCCAAATTTTGGGAGGGAAGTAATGCTTTAAAAAAGGATTTACAAGAGAATATCCCAAAAGACTCAAGGGTCCAAACCCTCTTATCAGGAAAAGATTTTGAAATGAATTCGGTTTCCAACTTAGACACCAATGGAGCAAGGAGGTCAACCTCCCAATCAAACAGGTCTCTTTTGAATGTCAAATTCCTAGAGTGACCACTAAGGGAAGGGGAGAAGATATCAACAATAACCGCATCTCTATGAGTAGATAATCTAAACAGACGTTTTTGAGTAGTAGATAAGCTTTGGTCCCCCCACTAGAGGTCAGTTCTGAATTTAATCAACTTACCATTGCCCCCCACTAGACGAACATGAGGAGGGAACCAAGGATATAGATTGATAATTTGTCTCCAAATCAATGATATATAGGGAGAAGTTCTGTAGGAGCAATCCCAACCATTTTGATCCATCCCATATTTGTTGCGAATAATGGATTGCCAAAGATTGTCCTCCTTATCAAAAAATCTCCACAACCATTTCCCAAGCAAAGCCAAGTTCCTCTCCTTGAGATGCTCGATTCCTAGACCACCACACTCCTTGAGCCTACAGACATCTACCCAATTCATCAAATGATCATTTTTACCCCTTCTTCCTTTCCAAAGAAAATCCCACTGACACTTCTCCAACTCCCTACACACCTTCCTGGACATTTTGAAGAGAAACATATAATAAACAAGTACATTAGACAAAGTTGTCTTAATCAACGTGATTCTTCCCCTAGAGAGATATAAGACTTCTTACACCCCACCAACTTTTTGTTTACTCTTTCCACCACAAAGTCCTAGAAAGAAATAGCTCCAGTATTAACCCCAAGCAACATTCCCAATTATTTAAGAGGCCACGGTTAAACCTGACAGCCAAAATTATCCGCATAAGAGTGTAAAGCCATCTCATCCACCCCAATCTTTGCCATACTAGATTTAGCAATATTGACTTTAAGGCTCGAAATACAATCAAATTTTTTTTGAAATAATCTTCAAATTTGCAACTTGTTCACTAAATGCTTCCATAAAACAAATGGTATCATTTGCCAAAGGATTCGTTTGACTGCCTTTAAAACCCTTTATAAGACCAGTATCAACTACTCTCAACATTAAAGCACTAAACCCATTTGCCACTAGGGTGAAAATGAATGGGGATAAGGGATCCCCTTGTCTAATACCTCTAGATGATGAGAAAAAACCTTTGGAGACCCCATTTATCATTACGGAAAAATGAGGATGATCAAGGCACCCCATTATCCACTGAATTCATCTCTTTCCAAAACCTTTTTTTTTTCCAAAGTCCAACGAAGAAAGTCTCAGTCGACCTTTTCATAGGCATTTTCCAAATCAATCTTTCACACCAACCCCTTCTCTTTCAACCTATGTCTTCCATCTACCAACTCATTAGCTACCAGAATACCATCAGTTATTTGCCTTCCTTTCACTAAAGCACCATGAGCAGCAGACACCAAATCCTTCATCATGTCCTCACCCTCAAAGATAAAACTTTTGCAATAATTTTATATAAACTGCTAACAAGACTTATAGGTCAAAAGTTAGAGAATTCCTCATTCTTTTTTTTTTTTTTTTTTTGATGAATAGAATTCCTCATTCTTTTCCTTAGTTCCAAGGTTCTTTTCATAACCCAAGCAAAGGCTGGAGATGGCGGGAGGGTTTGTAGAGGTTCTTCCCATGCATTGCCTTCCTCTTCCGGTGCTAAGAACACCCCTTGGACTATTTCTAACCCTATATTGAAACTTTAGGAAGACTCTCCCCTTCAAACTTCGCCATATCTCTTCACGGTATCATTTCACTGCATTCCTTGGTTTTTGCATGCCCTAAAACTGACCCTATATCTCACTGATTAATAGGGTTGAGACCTTTGGTTTGATCTTCATCCAATAATTTGGTCCCCTTGAGTCCTTCATCATACAACTTCTCTCTTCGACTTGAAGTTTCCCCCATTCTTCAAATGCCCTTACCAGAAAACAATTTAGAGGAAGAACATTGCTTTCCGAATCAGTTTCTAACCCCTCTTCCCTTTGCCTTTTTCTTTTTATTTAGTGATTTGTTTTTGGCATTTGGTTCTCTAACGAGGATCACCCCGTCTATGCCAGCCTTGGTTTGTTGATCTCCCAACTTCAAACCCCTACGCTCCTTTGAGGTTCTTCGTTCACTTCCATCGGCCTTGCTTAATATGAAGGGGAACCCTAGATCAATAAAAGGGGTTTTTGTGAGTAGATCCATGCCATGCTGCTCTCCAAGACGTGTTAACATGTAAAGCCATTCAATTATCCCTGGTGGGCTTGGGCTTTTTCTCTCGGTCTTATCCTCTTGAATTTGGCTTTTGACAGCATTGGCATATTTGGGTCTAGGCTTGCCCATTATACGACCAATGGGCTCTAATGCTGACTGTTCCTTACCCAATTCATAATCTCCCCACTATTCTTGGCCTGACCATTTTATCTTAACCCTGGTTTGTGCAACATGGTCTATTCCAATCCACCTAGGCTTTTTGTCGTTTCTCTAACAGCTTCCTTCCTCTATACATTGCCTCCCCTCTCCTGCCATCCATCCTCCCATGTTCCTTGTTCCTGTACCGGTTACATGTGCCTATCACAATTGAAGTTTTGAATCTTCCCCCCTTTCCCACCTCCAGGTATCTCCGGCAACTATGGGAGTTGCATTGCTGCCGACTGTTCTTCAGGAACTGAGATCTTTGTCTTGACTGTGAATCGGACCATGCTTCTTGGTCTTTCTTCGTCCTCCTCGTCTCCCGTGAAACCTCCGGGACTTCTTCAACCTCTAGTGAGTTCATATCAAGTTCCATATTTATAATTCGAGGTAGGACTTCTTCCCACATCGGAATATGAAAGACTGCCCAACCGTCCGACACTGAAATTGTAGGAGGGATCATTGTTTGAGCGTTAACAAGGACCCGAACCCATTCCAAGGATAGGTCATTAGTCGGAGTCACACCTAGAAAACCTCTGAACACATCGCTAATGGCCTTGTAAATTGGCATGCAATGGAGGTGAGCCGGTAGCCTGTAGATTTTAATCCATTTGCGTTTTTGCTTCCAGCCGAAAGATTGACACCCAGCTTGATAATGCCAGACGTCTGTGAGAAAGCTGTAGACACCCCAATCTCTTCTCCCATAGTTCAATACACGTTTTTCTTCGGTTGCTGACAAAAAGATGAGCAAATACAAATTGTTCAAGAGAGTCTTTACCCGAAACTCCCGGGCTATCTTCCATACCGACTTTCCCTTACTTGCTAGTGCCTGGGTTGAGGGCGTCACACCCACCACCCTTGCTACCAGACAGCTTTCCATATGTTTACTCCTATCAGCTTCCACCTGATCAGCCATTATGAAAGTCTCCCTACCTTCTTGTAGACAGGCTGCCTCTTGACACTCTGGCCAATCTTTTGTGTAACCACTTGTTCATAGGTCTGTGCTCCCTTACTTAACCCATTCATAGTGGTAGCATGTCGTTCTTGACCAGCTTTCCGGTTCCCATACCTCTCTGGAGCTACAGATTTCCTGTTCCCATACCTCGCTGGTTCCGGATTTCCGGTTCCCATACCTCCAGTGTACAAATTTGTATCTTCATATTCCTTTCCAGTCTTGGCTCCATTCATTGCCAATCTTGCTATCTTCCTTCTTCATCCTTCTTTATTTCTCTTTCTTCTCCTCCTTTCATTCTTTACCTGTTGCATCATCATTAATTTTGAAAAAAGTTAAGCTACTGGAATATAGGCTCCACATATTCTGCTCTTCAATAGTTAAGGGAATTCTAGGTTGTTTTTTAATAAAATCACCTCTCTAAAGCAGTCTTTTCCCTTATTTCTTTTCAGGGTTCTACTCCTCTTATTGTAGGCTATTTGAAACCATAGATTCCCTTTTAGAAGCTTGTTTTTCTGCTAAGTTTCTGGTTAGGAATCTCTAATCTGTTTTAGGCTATTCTGCTCAAATTGTTACTGCAGACTGGTAATTTGTATGTTCTATATACTTTTATTCATCAGAATCACAAGAAATTTTGCATGCACCTCACTTTTATATCTATTTAATACCTCGTAAAATTTTAGAATTTTCTGATGCATTTGTAGGGGTTTTGGTAACTTTACCATTCTTCCACATTTTCCATAGACCTAACCAACAACCTTCCCTTATCTTTCTTTCCTTCTTTCTTTGCTCTAATCCTTCTAAATTATGTCTAAATTCTTCTGGTGTGATTCATTTCTCCTTTCCCTACTTATCTTCTAAGCTTGAAGTTATTTGGGTAAGCCTACATTCTATTATATAAAGCTTAAGTTTTGTCCTCACTTCTGCAACCCATTCTTGGGTCCACAACAGCAGGATACAACAGCCCTAGGCTGCTCTATATCCAACTCTAGCATCAAAGCTTATCATCCTGCTTCAATTTTGGTATCAGGGCCAGGTTTCGGCTGATTCCTATCCAGCTGTGTTCGTACGGATTATTGGTGGATTATTCTTTCCACTACGTTCCTCATGTCTATTAGACCCAAACTCTAAAGATGGCTCTAAGTATTAGGACTCAGTTTGTTCTCCCTTCCGGGAAGGCAATTAAAGTTCTAATTAGTGATACTTGTGAAGAAAGCTTGATTTCTACAAGCTTGATTGAGAAGATCTTATAAGAGGGGATGGATCAAATTTACTATGGATACTATGGAGAAGGGATTGTTCTTCAATTCAGTCGTGGAAGCTACGATGATAGTGCTGATTGCAAAATCGTTCCTTAATAGATCACAAGTTAGTATTTGGCAAGCAATGAATCAATGAAAGGAAGGTTACGTATGACAAGAAGACACATATCTTGCATTTTTATTTTGGGTGTGTGTTATCAACTTAAAGTGAAGCTGCAACAGCTTACTCCGATTGTGCCGTTAGCTTTGGAAAAAAGTAAACAAGAAGATTCTTTGAGTTCAAGTGTTGTTCCACAACAGGATGTTCAACTCTTGGAGAATCAAACAACACTGCAATCAATGGATGAGGAGCAATTTCAAATTAAACCAGTTATGAAAATTCCAAACTATGTCTAAGAAGATTCTTTCTTGCCTCCAAAGATTCACAAGTTTGCTTTTAAGGGGCGAAAGCATATCCTAACGAAGGCGAATGAATCGTCATAGTTTGATTATATGGACTAATTGTCTTGTTGTTCTTATAACATTACAAGACTCGAGGATGAGTAATGATACAAACCAAGAAACAGCTTGTATTCAGATGTGATGGAGTTTGTCCCGTTCTAAATTCCAGGGAGAATTTCTCCGCACCCTGGGAGAATGATGCGGACAATAGTAAGCGACTTCTTCACGTTCCTCCACATAAGAGAATAAGGTTCAAGACTTGTGCAAGTGTGGGTTTTTTGTTAGTTGTTTCGAGGTTAGGGTACACTTGTAATAAGGCTATTAATTCCATGGGTATTTAGGAATTTTTATTCCATAAGGGTATTTTGTAATAAGGCATTGTTGCCAAGGGTAATTTTGTAATTTTAGTGAGTCAGGAAGTCCAAGTGGGGCCCTCTTGGAGTGTTAGTCAAAATCCTCTAGAAGGTCTTAATTTTTGGTTGTTTTGTTTTTAGAAAGTAAAGGTTTTATTAGTTTTGGATTTAGAAAAGTCTTAGGTAGCAAGTAAGCTAATAGTTTTAGGACTTTCTAATTTGGTTCCTTTCTATCTTCTTGAATTTGTGATCCTATATATAGGGTTGCACATTTTTGTATTGGGTAGCAATGAATTGAAATTGGGTTTTCCTCTCTCCTCTACTGGTTGTAGCCAATAAAAACCCTAGGGTTGTATCCCTAGTCTTCTTTCCCTCCCAATCAGTTGTAGCTGTCTGGTTCTTTTTCCTACCTTTTATCTTCTTCTCTATTCTTCTTCATCCTTCTCCTTCATTTCTCTTTCTTCTCTTATTTCCTTTCATTCTTTACTTGTTGCATCATTAAGTTTGAAGAAAATCAAGTTGTTGGAATATAGGCTCCATAGATTCTGATTTTCAATAGTTAAGGTAATTGTGGGTTGTTTTCATGTAAAATCAACCCTCTCTATATCAGTCATTTCTCTTCTTTCTTTATAGGGTTTTACTCTAATTGTTCGAAACCTTAGATTCCCTTTTAAAAGCTTCTTGTTCTACCAAGTTTCTGGTTAAGAAGCCCTAATCTGTTTTAGGCTATTCTGCTTAATGTGTTACTGTAGACTGGTAATTTATATGTTTGTATACTTTTATTCATTAGAATCACATGAAATTTGATAATTTTCTGGCACTTCTGTGGGGGTATTTTGGTAATTTTACCATTCTACCTAGTTTTTCTAGAAACCTAACCAGCAACCTTCCCTTATGTTTATTTCCTCCTTTCTCTGCTCTTATTCTTTCTACAAAAAATTTAAATTCTTCTGGTGATTCCTTTCTCCTTTCCCAAATTCTCTTATAAGTTTTGAAGTTATTTGGGTAAGCCTACATTCTATAATATACAGCCTCAGTTTTGTCGTCACTTCCGCAACACTTTCTTGGGTCCACGACATTCCTAGGCTGCTCTACAACTAACTTTGGTATTAAAGCTTGTCATCCTGCATCAATTTGGACTGATGGAGATTTTTAAACTTTGAAGGCTTAAGTAATAGGTCATTTCATATTATTTTCATTGAATGTGTTAACTAGGCATATAGAAGTGGAGGGCTCTAGGTGTTTGTTGTTTGTTGTTTGCTAGTGACATAGTTTTGACAATACTATATAATGAGTAAATGTGAAATTAGAACTATGGGGAGATACTTAAGAATCATGAGGCTTTAGGATAAGTTGGACTGAAACATAATATATATGGAATGAATTTTAGGGTTCGTTTGGTAAAACTTATGATTGACTTTTGACTTAAGGAAATAAATTCCTTATTTATAAGAAACTGTTTTTTTTGTTAGATAAGTTATTCACGAGTTAAAGTGGGCATTTGGTTTGCATATTTGATAACTAACTTCTCGATTCATAGAAGTTAAATTGTGTGTTTGGTTTGCATTCATCAAAAGTTACTTATCAGACTCCATAGTTGGAACTCTCAAGATATAAGGCTTCTCTGAGCATAGTTAAAAATTTCACTATTTTACAACTATCTCAACACATCATATGAAAACTCGTACATCATTCAATAGGGATAAGTGATCTCATAGTTGCATATCTCAGAGTTAATATTAGCATTTCAGTCTGACTTCTTGAACCCATATTCCAACGGTCAATGCTGCCCCATATTCCAACGGTCATCCCTATTGATTGAGTTCATCAATAATTAAGCTACAAGGAATTTTACTACGGAATGTACTTCCTCTGGACATAAAGACCAAAACAAACATGGCATCATTGACCCTTCTCTTGCCACAAAGAGCTCGGATAACAGTGTTGAAGGTAATCAACCTCCAAGGATAGCCGAGTGTTATCATCTCATGTAGATTGTCTAAAGCCTTATCCATCTCCCCTCTGATGGAGAAAGCTTGGATCATCAAGCAACATGTGCTAGGATGAGGACCAGAACCCACAACCTTAATTCCCTCAAACACTTCCTCAACATCTTTTAACAGATCTCCATCAGCCCATTATCTCCTGCAAATCCCTTTTAAAGAGGTTGTTCATCATCCTTCCATCAGCTTCAAAACCGATCCCTAGCATCTCCATATAAATCTGCAGTGTTGCTAGAATTTCACTCCATTACAACAACCCATGTAACAAAGTGTTGTAACTGATACAATGAGGCTGGCAATTTCTCTCATTCATTTGTTTCAAAAGACTAATCCCCTCCAAAGGTCTCGCTTCCTTGCAATACCCATTAAATAGTGTTAAAAGTGACCACATTTGGATTTAGTCCCATTTCAAAAGTTTCTTCAAGCAACTCCATTCTTTCATCTGAGCTACCCACCTTATGATCATGAAAACGCAAAAACTAGGAATCTATATAGGGAGCAAATTCCTTGTCCAGGATTTGGTGTCCTAGGCCCATGGTGACTTCATTTGTAATAAAATGGGTGGGAATTTGAAATTTCATCTAACCCTTACCCATTGAATTCCATGTGAAGTCACTTGGTGTCCTGGATACCAAATCCTGGACAAAACATCTATTTCCTATTAAAGAAGGAAGAAGGGTGATGCAGGAGCATACCATGTCAAGAACAAGCTAGAAGACCATGGATAGTCCTCTTTGTCACGTCTAGTAGAGTAGTTATTTTTCTATTATTTTTTAATTTTAAAAGCGTTAATTAGTGGTAATTCTGTCATAAGACCAATAGTGTCATGGTAAGTTTAGTTTTTTGGGTTTTTAGTTGTAATCCCATTTTTCACTTTGGACCCAATTTTTCTCTAGCCAAAACTTGACTTTTTTGCTTGATTTTGGTGTCAGTAGATAGGTTATTCACTTTCCTTTTTAACAAGACCAAGATTTCGCAAATTTGAGGTGATTTGGGAAAGCTATGACCAAATTACTAGAGTGCCAATAAAAACGGGAATAACGTTTTTTTTTAAAGTCTTAAGTTCTAGTAGTTGATAGGGAGAAATACCAAGACCCCTGTAAACCAATGACACCTCGACCCTAATGAGACTCACCTGGGAGGTTCACCCTAATGAGACTTACCCGGGAGGTCCTCGTTAAGAAAACCTACTGAGTACCTATGACCACCAGATCCCTGCGATAGCAATCCGAAGGATAAGAAGGCCACTTAAGAAAGATTTTGTTGTTCAATGACTTGTCGAAACTGAGATTTATAAAAAGTTACCGGGCCATTTATTTCTCCCTCCAATACCCGACACCTCAAAACCCTCGGGACAACTCCCAAAGCGTGACCTGAATCCTGAATATCCTAGCAAGGAAGTCATTTCATCGATAATTGTTCGTACCCCCCATACTTAAAGATAAGAACAATCCAAAAGTCGTTACAAAAATGAATATTCTCTACAACTGGCCTAACAAATTAAGAAGAGACAAAATTAGAAGAAGCCACTATGAGTAACCAACCAAAAACAGAAAAATCAGAGACGTCGTGATCAATGTGGGAAGATATGGGCCGAATCTTGCATGATGTGCTACGAATCGAGCCTATAAATAAGGGGAACAATTAGCTCACAGGTATGAGAAAGAATTAGCTTTAACTAAAGCTTTGTATTCGACCATCACCCTTTTTTTACTTGATCATCGGAGAGCTTGAGGCCGGCACCCTGCCGGTGTCACAGTTCTTTGGTTTTCTGGCTTTGCTGTGCAGGGACCATCTCACTAGAGATCTAGGCCCACTGTGCAACCATCTGACTGGTGTTGGAGCGCTCGTGGTTTTGACATCATCGGTAGTTTTAATTTTTATGAAAGTAAGTTTTTAGAATGTTTTATGTTTTAAAAAATTTGACTAAAAAGTTTAGGATTTTTAGGAAGTTTTGTGGGGAATATTTTGGGAGATTGTTTGAGATCTTGTAGGACACTACAACTTGTCCAACAAGCCAAATATTGTGCCAACCAAGATTTCTTCTTTTTTCTTTAGAAGTCTTTTATTATTTGGCAAGTTTATTTTGTTAGAAGATCCAGAATCCATGATTTTATTTCATTTTATTCTCCATGTAATTTCTATTTAAAGGCCACATCAAATCAATGAAAAACAATTGAAGATGATTATTTGAAAAGAAGACACGTGTGTGTTGAAGTGGGTGTGGTATCCCAAGTTTCTCTCAACCCCTTACATGAATTGAGCATTCTACCTTCTCTCTCTCTCTCTCTCTCTCTCTCTCTCTCTCTCTCTTCTTGTTCTTCTTCCCTATCTTTTTTAATTTTCTCTAAGCTTCTTTTTTACTTGTTCTCTTGATTTTTTCACTTCTATTCTCTTGATTCAAGAATTGCATTCTTAGACATATCCTACATCCAGAGGGTAGTTGTACTACCATGACATTGCAAAGCTACATTTTCTATAGAGCTACTTGTAATCAAGTTAAAAAATAGAATTAGCCATAAAATGAAACTAGGTCTTCGATCTTCTTCAACCATTCCATGCGTTGCCTCACAAATTGATGGAAACTATTGAATATGACTTGAATTTATTATTTATTATTTTCTTTTTCTAATCATTTACAGTAATGGTATGATGATAATATCGCTAATAGAAAAGCAATTGAAAATGCCATTTCATTTCAAGCTTCTTCAACCTTCTTCAAGTAATTCCATTTATGTTCAAGCTTTTTCAAGCAACTCCATTTTAGTTCAAATGCTTCGTCCACCCGGCCAACATAAGACAGCCCATTGAGCAAGGAATTGCATTTCTGGACTGTAGGTTCGCAACCGATTAAACTCATGACCGCAAAAACCTGAAAAACTTTCTTCAACCCCCCTTATGCATTACCAATTGATCAGAATGGCATTTGGAAACAATGTAGCAGAGATTTACACGTAACAATTGAAATAAAATTTGAAATGAGAATTATATTTTACGTCTCCCGTCCCCTGATAATCCTTAATTCTTTTGTCAAAAGGGTCGGTTGTGCAACTCTCCTCCAGTCCCTGTGTGCTTGATCGGAGTGTTAATTTCCTGAACTCAATTTCACTAGTAACAAAACTTCTCCCTCTAAACTCTTGTAATTGTTTGTAAAAAAATACAATCACAGCAGAATTTATTTGTTTCAAATATTGAGAATTCACCATGCCATCTACCAGACCGTCTTAGCTTTGTCCCCAAGTGGTACCTAACTTTCTGCAGAGATTCGTCAGTAGGTTTATGCATCTCATCTCTATTGCCATACCCTAAATTGCTCGAATCCAGACAAATTTCTGCCTGAGGAGAATCTACGCTTACCTAATTGCATAGATCTAAGGCCAGAGGTCCATTTTAAGCCTTGCGCCACAGCAACGTTGGCTGCCATCCAAACTTCTAGAAAGGGAGACAGAGAGTGCAATTGAGAGAGGGAAGACGAGGTAGGGAGAAAGAAGAGGAGAACCTCATAAGGTAAACCAAGGGGGTCCCAGGTGGGCTTAATCCATCTAAAGGATTAGGGTTTCCATTGTTCTTGCTTTCTGTATGAGTTTCTGTATTCGGAGAAGCCACTATCGCCACATCTTTCTCTGCGTCTTTCAGTCACACACAAACGAAAGAGGCTAAGCTGCAATCATAGCAAGAGAGGCTGACAAAGAGCATGATCAAGAAAGAGAAAATGAGGTAAGGAGAGAGGAGAGGGACAAAAGACTCAATTCACCGGTTGATGGCCACTGGTAGTATAGGGGTGAGTCCGGTCTGAACTCCTTGGCAGTTTCCCTCTTCTTCTCAGACGGTTTCTAAACACACCCGTGAAAATAACCGAATGATGGGTTTTTCTTTTCAAATGGCGCACAGGTGAGGCGCATAGAATATCCGTTGTTTCCATCAAAAGTCCCACATAAGTCCATGACTCAACTTATTTCATAAGCTGCTGTAACCTAACTTAATAATAATTTGATTCTATACTCTCTTACTTCTGACTTATCCATAAGTGACTTTTAAATTTACAAACCACATGCAAAATGCTACCTTAGTAAACATGCGAGTAGAAATGTGTGAAAGTGAGAAAGTTATCCACCCATAAGTTTATCCAAATGCTAACTTAGTATACATGCAAGTAGAAATGTGAGAAAGTTAAGATTAATGACTAAGAGATATCCTAGGGTAACCATTTTGGTAATGCAGGGCTGCATAAGAAAGACAATTCCTGTGGGTTTGGCCCCTAAAAGAAACTAAAAACAGCACCATAGTTCAAGAATAAACACAATATAGGTTCTGGAAAATTCTGGGCAGACTGATGAATTTACCAAAAACCCCCTACATAGATATCAGAACAGTACAAAAATTTGCAGGTAGCTAGATGACTATTAGAAGGTTGTGTGTGCGAAATTTCAGGTCAAACAGACAAATAAAAGTATATAAACTGTATAAAAGAACAGTCTGTCCCAGAATTTCAGCAAGAATAACTTCAAGAACTAGGTTTGAACTCCATAGAAAATTAGCAAAAGTTAATGATATTCAAAAGGATTTTAGGTATTTAGATAGGAAATAGATATATGAATAAAACCCTACAAAAACAAATAGAAAGCTCTACTTTTAGAGATGATGATTTTGATAGAATGATAACCAACAATACCTTAGCTGTGTGAAGGATAGACTTTGTTATGACTCTGAATTCTAGCAACTTATAGGTCTTCACTCTTAGGGATTTCAGTCCACTTGAATGGGACTGTGATGGTATAAACAATAGGTAGAGAACAAAGGAGATTGAAGAAGAAGAAAGTAGAAGTAGGAGCTTAAGAAGAAGGGAGAAGAAGCCAATCAACACCAATTGATTGGTAGCTAGAGGTACCAACTCTAGGGTTCAATCACAGGCCCAGCCATGAGAGACAAAGAGAAAAATCTCTAATTTTTATTTCAATAATCAATGAATCCAACTTACCTGTCATGCAACCCATAAATAGGCTCCCAAACATAAAGAAAATAGGCAACTTCTAAAATATACTCCTAGCCTAATTAAGACTGTTTGCAACTTAAGACTAGGGCTGTCAATGAACCGGGGTAGCTTGGCTCGTCATGAGTTGAGGTTAAGCCTTGTTTGAAGCTTGACGAGCTGAGCCTGAGCTTTTATTTAAGCTTGTTTAGTTAACAAGCTTGAGCCGAGCTACACAGAGCTCAACTTGCTAAAAGCTCTACTCATAAGTCATAACATTTTAAGTACATAAATATAAGGATATATAGAATATATATATAGAATGTGGAAAGAATTATGGTATGTATTAATGACATTTCAAATCAGCCAAGAAGGCTTTTTACTTTTCACTCAACAAAGCTTTTTTACTTTTTGTTATTACCAAAAAAAACAATTTTAACTTTTCTTGGTTGTCACAATTTGTAGCTTGTTGGCCAAGTTATTAGGTCTCACAAGATCTTAAACAATCTCCTAAAATATTTTCCACAATCTTGGAGAAAATATTTCCAAATATTCTCCAAAATCTTGGAGAAAATATGTTCAAATATTCTCCAAAATCTCAGAGAATATTTGAGATATCTTGTAACTTATATTGTGGGTCCCATGGATTTAGGTGGCAGCCCATAAAAATACAAAAATACCCTTGAAAATAAAATCATATTCTACTCCTTGACAAACATGCCTTGTTACATTCAACTCCTTAAGACTTAAAATACAACAACAACAACAAACAGCCTTATCCCAACTATTTGGGGTCGGCAACACGAATCTTGTTCCGCCATTCCGCTCTATTTAGGGCCTTATCTGCTGTTAAATTACAAGCTGCCATGTCCCTCTTTACTACCTCC
>JAOXJP010020543.1:0-17313 GCA_025762735.1 Platanus orientalis | reverse complement strand
ATCAATGCTCATATAACATCATATAGCATCCAAGGTAGCTCTACTCCCCCTATATGAATGCTCATATAGCATTCTCTCTCCCCTTTTATCCTTTTAACCATGCCTATATCTATGAGTTTTTTCTCCCCCTTTTTGGCATGAAATTGGCAATTATGAACAATATGAAGCAATGAAAACAATCAAGAGATATAGAATGAAACGCAAGACAAAAAGATGTTTTCCATTCATATATTTAAAATTTCAAAAACCTTGGAGATTACAATATATGAGAGATGCATGAAAAGTGACAAATGTACAAAGTAAATCACACGTCCTCACAGTCACTCATCATCATCCTCATCCTCGTCACTCTGTGTCCGTAGATCGAGCGAGACACTAGGATGGTGAGCAAGCTAGGGAGCCACCGTACGCTTCAATCTATCAACATGATGCTCAATACTGTTGATCTTGTCTGCCATCTTTTCAAGAAGGCCAATGATGCGCTTGAACAACTCCTTGAGTCCATCTAAGGCCTCTCTCACAAATGAAGGCACTGGGGGCTCACCTTGGGGAGCTGGTGGAACTGGAGGAGTAGGCACAGCCAGCTCTATTGCTGCTAGTGGAACCTCCATGTGCACAAGAGGTGGTGGTATTGCAGTGGCTAGGGCGGTGGAGGGTCCAGCCTCAGAAGGCAACTTCCGCTTCTTCGAGCGAGTGCCCTCTCGAAGCATCCATTGAATAGTAGACTGATCTATCCCAGCACCTTGGTTTAGGGTGGTGGCATCCTTGGGGAATGAAACCCTACACATCTCTAATAGGTGTGTAATCATCACCCCGTAGGGGAGCAACCGTGAGGTGCTGGAGTTCTGCACCTTAGTGATGATGATGTGGCATAGGATAACTGCTACATCGACCTCTTTCTTTGTAAGGAGGGAGTAAATGACATGCACCATCATGTCTGGCATGTCATTGTTGTGTGTGGTCGGAAAGAGGTTGTATGTGAAGATCAAATTTAGTAACTTCACGTTGATCAGGCATTCTATGTCCTGAAGTATCCCGAACCAAGTCATGCTCTCACGACCAAACACCTCAGAAATGACAGCCTAGTTTAGGTTTGCTAGAGGGAATGCTACCGCTTTGCCAATGGGCCTGGCAATCCCTAGCAGGGTGGGCAAAGTGATAAGGTTTAGGTTCATCTAAACTTCGTAGACCTCTATGTGGAAGGTGAGATCTTCGAGACTGGAGTCATGGATGTTTGACCAAAACACCAAAACTACTTCTTCCTAGACTTCTCCCTTGATGGTCATCAAGGATTCTCATCCGCCAAGAACTAGCTCATACCCCACAAGTATGTCAAAGAGGGTCTTCTCATGGACAGACCTCTCAACAGCTATTAGCCTCCTCGAGAAATAGTGTTTGTAGTTTGAGAGGCGGGAGGCATCAAGAAATGGTCCATAGTTGATCAGAGGTGGACGAGTAGGCTTATGAACTGGCAACTTCGATGAAGATGCCTTTCATTTCCCTTTCAAATTATCCCTTTTTGGTGGAGCCCTGAAGATGAGTGAGTAAGGGATTTGGGAATGAAAAGCTTAGGGGAACACAACAGAGGAGGGTGAGCAAGACGAAAATTAAAAGGATTTGAACCTTTTGCCTTTTTGTGCTAACTGACGGTTTCGTTTCCTGTTGGAACCTCCATTTCGGATTGATCAGGCTATGTCGGATGGATCCGGGTGGATTGATCTAGTGAGATCCAGATCAATCCAGAAGTGCTGAAAATGTCTGATTTGCCTAAATTAAGTAGTTTTTGCTTCTCTTTTTCATCACCCTCTAAAGCTTAAATCTCACACATCTCAATTACACTTCTCAAGTGCATAAACCTTTTTGAATCAAGAGGTTTTATGAATATATCGGCCAATTGATTCTTAGTCTCAACAAACTCAAGGGCAATCACTCATTCCTCTACTAGATCTTGAATGAAGTGATGCATAATGTCTATATGCTTAGTGCTAGAGTGTTGAACGGGGTTCTTTGAGATTTGAATAGCACTCTTGTTGTCTACAAGCAATTCCATCACTGATTACTCGAGACCATAGTCTTTCATCATTTTTTTCATCCAAAGAAGTTGAGTGCATTCACTTCCTGCCATAATGTATTTGGCGTCAGCAATAGATAATGATATTGAGTTTTGCTTCTTACTATGCCAATATACTAGGTAGTTCCTGACATAAAAGCACCATTCACTTATGTTTTTCCTGTCGTCTATATTTTCGGCCCAGTCTTCATTTGAGTAACCGGCTATGACACTATTGGTATCAAATGGATACTATAGTCCATAATTTAAAGTCCCACAAATATATCTTATAATTCATTTTGTGGCTTTAAGGTGTGACTCTTTTAGAGCAACCTAGTGTCTTACACATACACCAACACTAAATGATCTGTCTAGTTTACTCACAGTGAGATAGAGAAGACTACCTATAATGCTGCTATACATCTTAGTGTCAACATCTTTACCCTCCGCATCTTTGTTTATTTTCTCATTTGTGCAGATGGGAGTGTGAAGAGGTTTGGATGTGGTCATTCTAAACTCAAACACTAATTCTTTGGAAATTTTGGATTGGTTAATAAATATACCATCCTTGGTTTACCTAATTTGAAGTCCTAGAAAGAACTTCAATTCCCCTTCTATACTTATTTCAAACTTGTTCTTCATGGTGTGAGCAAACTCATGTTTCATGTCCTCTAGTGTTGCACTAAAAATTATGTCATCAACATAAATTTGTGTAATGAGTATGAAGTCACCCTTCTTCTTTATAAAGAGTATTTTGTCAACACTCCCCCTTGAGAATTGATTGTCAAGAAGGAATTTTGTTAGTCTCTCATACCAAGCTCATGGGGCTTGATTGAAACCATATAGTGCCTTTCTGAGCCTTATACACATGATTAGACTTTTGAGGGTCTACAAACCCTTATGGTTTCTCTACATATACTTCTTCTTGGAGCACACCATTTAAGAAGGAACTTTTGACGTCCATTTGAAATACTTTAAATTTCAAATGACAAGCAATGGATAAAAGGATCCTAATTAATTCTAGCCTTACCACAAGAGCAAAGGTTTCCTCAAAATCAATTCCTTCCATTTGAACATATCCTTTAGCTACTAATCTTGCCTTGTTGCATATTATGGTTCCATGCTCATCCACTTTGTTTTAGAAGATCCATTTGGTACCAATTATATTTTTGCATTTTGTTTTTCCACAAGCTACTAAACATCATTCCTTTTGAATTGATTAAGCTCTTCTTGCATGGCCATGATCCAATCAAGATCATTAAGAGCTTCCTTTACTTTTCTATGCTCAATTTTGGATGTAAAATAGATATGACTAATAATATTTTCTATTTTTTTCTTGTTTTAACACCCTCTTTAGGATCTCCAATTATGTCCTTTGATGAGTGACCTTTGACTAGTCTATTTTCCTTGAGATGGTTCACTTCAGCATCATTTGATTCCTCAGACTCTCCTTCAGAGTCATGAGATGGAACATCTTCTAAGAACTTGGGTTCTTCTTAGGAATCCAGTGATCCCTCTTCTTCCTCACTTGTTTGAGTCTTGGGTTGGTCATTTATAATGAAATTTATTGACTCTTCCATACTAGAAGTCCTCTTATTGAATACTCTATAGGCCTTGTTTCTTGTAGAATATCCAAGGAAGATTCCTTCATCACTTTTGGAATCAAACTTGCCCAAGTTTTCTCTATCTCTCAAGATATAACAAGTGCTTCCAAATACCTTGAAGTATTTCAAATTTGGCTTTTTGCCACTCCATATTTCATATAATGTTTCTGAAATACCCAACCTTAAATGCACCCTATTGCTTATGTAGCAAGTAGTATTTACAACCTCGGCCCAAAATCTTTTGGGAAGAACTTTACTAGAAAGCATGACGGTGACCATGTCTTGTAAAGTCCTATTCTCCCTTTCCGCTACCCCATTTTGTTGGAGCGTTTTTTGTGCGGAGTATTCATGTTTGATTCCACATCTATTACAAAAGTTTACAAATTTACTATTTTCAAACACTCCTCCATGATCACTGTGAATTCTCTTAATGGTGAGTTTTTTTTTCCTTTTGCAATCTTATGCAAAGGTTCTTGAACTCATCAAATGCCTCAGATTTTTCTCTTAAAAATGATACCCATGTGTATCTTGAGAAATCATCTACCATCACCCTAGAATACCTTTTGCCACCAAGGCTCTCAGTTCTAGTTGGTCCGGCTAAATCCATGTGGATTAGCTCTAATGGTTTTGTGGTGCCAATATCTGTTAATTTCTTATGAGAAGCTCTAACTTGTTTCCAAGGTTGACAGTCACCACAAGTTAGGCTTTTTTGTCTATTTAGCTTGGTTATACTAAGAACTAAGTCTTTTCTACTTAGTTTAGACAAGTTTCTATAGTTTACATGCCCAAGCCTTTGATGCCATAAGCTTGTTTCATCTCTTTGTGTGATGAGACATGTGTTTAGTCTACCATTTCCAAAGATGTAGCAATTGTCATTGGTATGAATACCTTTGGTAACAACTCCTTCCTTGTATTTTATATGGCAACCATCCTTTGTGAAGCTAACATCATATCTCAAGTCACAAATTTGATTTATGCTTAGGAGGTTGTGCTTTAAGCCATCCATAAAGAGCACATCTTTTAGTATTAGAATTCTAGGAATTTCAACAATACCTCTACCCATAATCTTGGCGGTGTTCCTATCACCAAAAGCTACACTTCCTTCCCTACCGGGAACATAGTGTGAGAAGAAAGATTTATCTCACATCATATGTCTTGAGCATCCACTATCTAAGTACCAATGTAAGTCATTTTCCGCCTTATGAGCGGTGTGGACTACAAGACATTTTAATTATCACTCCTTGATCCAAATTTGTCTTGTTTGCAATATTTTAGATTTGGTCAATTTCTTTTTCTTTTATAGGTTATCTTGTTTAACCTTTTGAAGATAAGCTCACTCCCTAGGATTTTTCTTACTCAACATTTTTCTTCTTTGTTGATAGGATTTGGCTTTTAAGTCATTTATCATTTTTCTATTATCCACTTTCATATGACCAATCACGCTACAATAATAGCAAGTGATTAGTGGGTTTCTAGATGAAGAAGCTTGAAATTTGTTTTTTCAAGAATCTTTCCTTTTTATATTGTAATTAGGGACATTGTTCTTGGAGGAGAAGTATGTTTTTTTTTCATAGAACATCTTAGATTTTGAAGTTGAGGCTTGAGATGTATCTATGGACTTCCCTTTGTACAAAGGTTTTTGTCTATTGTGAAATGCTTGTTGCTTTTGATAAAGTATTTGCCTTTTTTCCTTATCCCTAACTTCTCCATGTTTTTAGGTTGAGACTTGGCTTTTATAAGTGATAGGTTTCTTTCCTTTTTGCCTCTTACCATTTGTCCAAGGTTTTTGCTTTTGGGGTTGAATAGGAGCTTGAGACTTCCCTTTGCCTTTTACAAAGCACTTTGTTGACCCTTGTTATGAGTAGAATTGCTTGAAGAATTGTATCCAAGTCCACTTCTATCATCACTCTCTTTTTCCATTGTTAACATCTTTTCAAATTTAGAGTTTCCTCGGGAAATCATATAGATTGACTTTCTCTTGTCTTCCTCAAACTCTTTAATTTGCTTGAGATAGTCTAGAGATTTTCTTGTCAATTGGGCATAAGTTAAGTTCAACCCTTTGTTTCTTTCATTTAAGTTATTAACTTGTCCCTCAAGATCAAGTACATCTTCATATGCTTCACTTTTTTCAGTTTCGAGGATTTTGATCGTTTCTTCTAATTCAAGTGTTTCTAGAATTGCTTGTATCAACGTTTCCTTGATTTCCTAATTCTAGAATTTTATTTACTAGAATTTCTTTCTCTTTAATGAGTTTTCTCTTTTCTACCTTTTTATTTTTTTTATATTGAGAATTAATCCTAGATCTTTGAGTCTTAAGTCCAAGGAATTTACCTTTTGTTTTAGGACTTGATTCTCATTCTCTAATGGTGAATTTTTGGAACTAGACTCCAATTGTTTTATTCTTTCCTTAAGATTAATGTTCTCATCTAGAAGATTGGAGTTAGTTTCAAGTAATTCCACATCTTTTGAATATTTATCACCTTTTTTACTTAATTTAAGAGATAATTCTTTTTTTTCTTTTCTAAGGTGAGTGACTATATTTTCTAAAGAGGAACTCTATTCAAAGAGATTGTCAAAAGCCTCTTGAAGCTCACTTTCATCATCACTTTCACTACTTGATTCATTGTTGGAATCATTGGTAAAAGCTACAATTGCAACAACACTTTGTGAAGATTCCTCTTCATTGCTAGAGGACTCTTCGTCCGAGTCATCGGTGTTGTTGTCCCAAGTGGTTGCCATAGCCTTCTTATATTTACCTTTAGATTTTGATTTATTGTTGGCACAATCGGAGGCAAAGTGACCATGTCCTTTGCATTCATAGCAAATGACTTCATCCTTGGAGACCTCTCTTCTCTTTAATGAATCTTTAGGTTTTCTACTAGGAAATTTTCTCCTAAAATTTTTAGCATTTTTCTTATAAAAGATCCTAAAGTCTTTTGTGATGAATGCTACTTCATCATTGGAGTTTTCATCCTAGCTAGATAACTCCTCCACCTTGAGAGCTATTCCCTTCTTTTTGACACTTGGCTTAAGTGTCATTTCAAAGGTTTGTAGAGATTCTAGAAGTTCTTCTACTATTAAAGAGTCTATATCCTTGCTTTCCTCTATAGTAGTAATGTTGGACCTAAACGTTTCCAGAAGCGATCTAAGTATCTTCCTTACTATGGCTTCTGATTTAAGAGGATTTCCAAGACCCACCTTAGAGTTCACAAGGTCTTGTAGCTTAGTATAGAAGTTGATGAATTGTTCATTTTCTTCTATCCTAAGTTCCTCTAACTTAGTGGTAAGCATTTGAAGTTTTGACTTCTTTACTGCACTAGTTCCTTCATGGGTTACTTCTCGTAAATCCCATGCTTCCTTAGCTAAGGTGAGTGAGCAAATTCTTCTAAACTCATTTTGACTTATGGCCCAAAAAATAGCATTTAAGGCTTTGTAGTTTGCAATGTGAGCCTTCCTTTGAGTTTCTTTTCACTCACTTTTCGGTGTTGTCGATCTTTTCCAACCTTGTTGGATGGACAACCACATGGATAGGTCCATGGCTTGTAGATAAGTATTCATCCGAATTTTTTAATAAGGATAGTTATTCCCATCAAAGAATAGGGGTTTTGTGATTGAGTACGCTTCTTTCATATTGGCCATTTTGTTTTCTTTAAACTCTAGAAATTGGATCTTTCCACTCCGATTGTTAGACCGAGTAAGAGCAACCTTGCTCTGATACCAATTGAAAGTCCGGTTTTATCCTAATGAGGGGTGAATAGGATTTATAAAAATTCTTTTTAGTTAACCCCCACTTAAAATTCCAATTTAGATATTATTGTTGATTTTGGAATTTAGTGCACACCAAGATATAGTTCAAGTGTTAAAGGTGCAATTCAATGACAATTCTTAATTTTGATCTTTTAATAAGTTTAAATTCCTACTCTATAGCAAATATAAAAGATCATATGAAAATGTTATACATGCCATGTAGAAATAGAGAGAGATGAGACAATTCACACCACAAGCAAACACATAACATAATGTTTATGGTAGTTTAGCACTTAGGCCTACATCCACTCTCAAAAGTCATAACAAAGCTACTAAATTTTATTTAGATTGAATTACATTACAACCAAGGTTAAAATTTAAAACCTACTACTTGGAAAAGAAAGCTCTACTCCCGATGTCTCAGGTGGGAGCGGTCTATAACTGGTGTCTCCAACCGGTATGGTGTACACTAACGGTGTCTCTGACGGGTGCAAAAGTCTCAAAGTAAATAAGAGTCAATACAAATTACATCACAAGGCTTGTGTATTGCTTGTTGCACTTAAAGGTGGTTACTCCTTTGTTGAGCTAGTGTACCAATGTGTGTCACCAAGCTTCTAAGATAACTTCTTTGCTTATTGAAGCGTCTTACAAGGGTTTACTTGGTAGTAAACCCTTCACTTTGCTTCCTTCTTCTCCTTCACTTTGCTTCCTTCTTCTTGTTCTTCCAATATAGACTGTTGGGGAAGCACTTAAAGGCTCCTTGATCTTCAATCAATGCTCATAGGAGTGAGCCTTTGGTAGTTAGGAGGTGTAAATGCTTTAGCTCTCTCTTCTCTTTTGTGTTTAATATGATTTTTTTTGTTCTTGAGTGTTAGAGAGCTCTCTTGAGCTTCTCTCATACTTATAGGGGATGAGCATAGTCGTGCACCCTTGATTTGGCAACTATCTGAAAGGTCAAAAAATTACAGATGTAGATCTCATTTATATTTTGAATTTATGTGATTTTGGATCGATTAGGCTATGTAGGATTAATCCACACGGATCAATCCGACATCCTTAGATTGATCCGGTGTCTCAATCTGAGACACTCGAGCTTTACCAGATCAATCTGGTAAGTAGTGAATCGATCCGTTAAGTGCGGATAGATCTGACACCCTCCGGATCAATTTGATTCCCCTGTTTTTCTCCCAATATGCCTTGATCCTACTCCCACTCACTTAGGAATCTATGTAGGAGGCATGGGTTGGTCTATAAAGGCTATGTAAAGTGTCTTTTGATCTTTTTAGCCTATGTCTATCATATTATATACTTTTACAAACCTTCCTTGAGCATGATGAACCTTGGGTCTTCAAGACTTCGAACCTTGGCAGTCTTGGGAATGGATCATCCTTGGTTTCAAGTGTTTGGAGCTCACTTTCCTTCTTGGAAACCAACCACTTGATGATTACAAACATGACTATGATATACAATGTGCTCATGCCATGCCTAGTTTACTACTCCATGTATTTTACAAATTATGGAATTGACAATATATATTAACATGGTATGCCCATAGGACCCTCGACAATTCCTCAGGCTAAAGGCCTTTTGAGCTATTGAGCCTCTTTTTTATTATGCCCAGAAGGGTTCTGTTAGTGACTTCCACTTGACCATTGGCTTGGGGCTAGCAGGGGAAGAGAAGTGATTTTTGATGCCTAGCTCCATGCAGAATTTCTGGTATCAGGCATTGTCAAACTGTTTATTGATGTCAATAATAATGACCCGAGGGATCCCAAATTAGCACACAATAGACTTCTAGGTGACGTCTCAGATGTTCTTCTTAGTGATCTTTGCCAAGGGTTCAGCCTCTACCTACTTGGTGAAGTAATCGATGGCCACTACTAAAAACCTCATTTGTCCTTTCCCCATGAGGAGTGGCCCAACTATATCGATCCAGCACTATGCAAAGGGCTAGGGCCCCGCTATCGAGACTAATTATTCAACAGGATTCTTGGGGTCATTGACAAACCTCTGGTATTTGACACACCTTTGAGCTAGGAGAGTGGCATCTTTTAACATAGAGGGCTAGTAGTACCTGGCTCTTATTTCTTTATGGGTCATTGACCATCCTCCTGAGTGGCTTCCACATATCCCCTTGTGTATCTCTTGGAGTACATAGTTGGCTTCTTCCTCGGATAAACATCTAAGTAGGGGGAGAGTGAAGCTTCTCTTGTAAAGAGTGTCGCCAAGAAACATATACTGACTAGCTCGTGTTTTGACTTTTCTCGCTTCTTCCTTATCCTTAGGTAACTCGCTGCTCTTCAAATATCATATTATCTGACTGACCCATTTGGGCTCAGGATTTACCATGTTGACTTCACTGTCTCATTTTGTTTTGATACTTGGCTTTGGTAGGTGCTTGACGAGGATCTCGAGGGCTAGGTCTTCAGCGGTGGATGATGCAAGTTTGGCTAACCTATTGACTTCTTCATTATCCTCTCGTGGGACCCACTATATGTTAATACCTGAACCAAGACTTCTCTTTCTCAACTATGACAAGGTACTATTTCATCTGGCCATGCTTCGCCCTATACTCCCCTTGTACTTATCTAACCATCAGCTGAAAGTTGCTATTAACCTTTACCCTTCTGGCCCTGAGTGTGTGGATGAGGTGTAACCTTATGATCATTGACTCGTACTCAGCCTCATTGTTGGTTTCCTTGAACCCGAACCTTATGACATACTTAAGTTTACTTTTATCTGGCATGATCAAGATGACTCCTCCCCCGGCTACACTATTGGTGGAGGAACCATCCATGTGTATGACTCACTCCGCTTGGTCTACTTCTTGTTGCTCGACTTGCATTTCGGTCCCAGTGTCTAGCACATAAGTGTACTCGGCGATGAAGTTTGTAATAGCTTGGCCCTTAATAGCTCCTCGAGGGTGGTACTCGATGTCAAATTAGCTTAACTCCACTGATCATTTGACTAGTCTTCCCGAGGTCTTGGGTTTGTGCAGTATGGTTTTGAGCGGCTTGTCCATTAGGACCCAGATGGCGTGGGCATGGAAATAGGGCCTCAGTTGTTGAGTAGTGACGACTAGTGTGAACACCATCTTCTCCACCCTCGGGTACCTTTCCTCTGCCCCCCTAAAAGCTCTACTGGTGTAGTACACTGGCTCTTATACCCTAGCCTCTTCTCTCACCAGCATTGAGCTTATTGACGTCTTTGATACTGATAGGTATATATAGAGCACCTCTCCTTGCTTTAATTGATTAATCAATGGTAGGTGGCCAAGGTGGTCCTTAAGCTTGTGGAAGGCCCTATCGCACTCTTTATCCTAGCGAAAAGCTTTCTTTAGTAGGCGGAAGAAGGGGCAGCACTTGTCTGTGGCCTGAGAGATGAATCTGCTTAATGTGGCGACCCTCCTAACTAGACGTTGCACCTCTTTTGTGTTTCTAGGAGTCTGCATGTAGAGTATGGCCTTCACCTTCTCGGGATTGTCCTCTATTCCCTGTTGAGACACCATAAACCCGAGGAACTTCCTGATTAACACCCCGAAGGTGCATTTGTTGGGGTTAAGCTTCATCTTGTGCTTCCTTAAGGCTTGGAAGGTCTCGTTCAAATAAGAAAAGTGTTGCTTGGCTTGAAGGCTCTTCACCAGCATGTCGTCTATGTGCACCTCAATGTTCCTGATTTAATGAGTCTTTGGTAAGTGGCCCCCACATTCTTTAGTCGGAAGGGCATGACCTTGTAATAGTAGAGTCCTCAGTCGATGATGAAGGTGGTTTTCTCCTAGTAGGGCTCGTGCATCTTTATTTGGTTATACCCCGAGAAGGCATCCATGAAACTAAGGGTTTGGTGGCCAGCCGTTGAGTCCACCAGGGTGTCGATCCTTGGGACTGGGAAGCTATCCTTCAGGCACATTTTGTTGAGATTGGTAAAGTCGACACATATACGTCATCTTTCGCTTGGTTTTTTTACCAATACCACGTTTGCCACCCAGTCGGGGTAGTGGACTTCCCTTACAAAACCAATTGTCAACAATTTCTCTACCTCTTTTGCAATCACTTAATTTCGCTTAGAAACAAAATTTCTCTTTTTTGCTTGACAGGCCTCAAGGCCGGGTTTACATTCAACCTATGCACAGCCATCCAGGGATCTATTCCTGGCATGTCTTCACACGTCCAAGCGAACACGTCCTAATTCTTGATAAGGAAGTCTTATAGCCAAACTTTGAATCCTCCCGACAGGTCTAATCCTACTCGGGTGACCCCATCAAGTGTGTTGGGATTAAGGATAATGTCTTCCAGCTCTCCTCCTAGTTCTGCTACCACTCGGGTTCTTTCATCTCAAACTTCTAGGCTGTCGATTGCCATAGTTTTTTTTTGGGTTGGCTCTCTATTGAGCGAGGCCATGTAACATTCCTTGGCTGTCACCTGATCTCCTCTGACTTCCCCGACTCCCTCATTGGTTGGGAGGCACATTAAGAGATGGTAGGTTGAGGTGGCTGCTCTAAGTCAGTTAAGTGCCGACCTTCCCAGGATCGCATTATAAGCAAAGGGACAGTCTACCACAAAGAAGTCAACCACTCGGGTCGATTGACACTCCCTCGTCCTAATGGTAACTAGCAAGTTGATAGTTCCCAATAAGAGCAACTTGTTGCTCGTAAATCTGACCAAGGGTGTTTGAATGGGCTTCAACTTGTCTCACCCAATGCCCATTTGATCAAAGGTCGAGAGGTAGAGAATATCTATCGAGCTACCATTATGAATGAGGATACAGTGTGTGATATAGTTAGAAATGATCAACGTCACCACCAATGCATTGTCATGCAGCTGACTCACGCCTCGAGCATCTTTTGTAAATAAGGTGATAGGTGTTATTCTACCTTTTGATGCTTGGTTAGCCTCTCGGTCATCATTAATTATCGGTCTCTCTCTGTGTGAATCTACCTCACGTGTGACCTCCAATGATTACCTTTATTTCCCTCATAGGCCCTTCAGGCCTTTTTTCTTCTTAAGCATGAGGGTTTCAATGGCTGTTCTCGTGCTTGACCTGCTACCGTCCTACGACAAATCTCTATAGTCACCCTCATTGAATAAGGGCTTCTATCTGCTCCTTCAAGTCAAAGAAATTGTTGATGTCCTGGCCATCGTCCCGATAAAAATAACAGTACTTGTCGTGACTTCTCTTCTC
This sequence comes from Platanus orientalis, assembly GCA_025762735.1. NCBI lineage: Eukaryota > Viridiplantae > Streptophyta > Magnoliopsida > Proteales > Platanaceae > Platanus > Platanus orientalis. The sequence continues at coordinate 4,734 of JAOXJP010020543.1, read as the reverse complement.
TGGTGAAGCATGGATCCTCCCGAGCCATTTGATGCTCAGGTCATCCCTGATATGGAGGAACACTTGTTCCACTGGTGCATTAAGAGGGGTATAGCTTTGAAACCTACTTGGGGGGAGATTGACTCGTGGCCTGATCCCATGGTTGTAGTTGTCTTCTCTCACCTGGACGCCTCTATCTTCCTGCTGTCTTTGCGACTGTTCCCTTTTTCTTTTGTCGGACTGTGAATTGGACCCAACATGCCATTCTCTCCTAGTGCTGAGGGTATCCTCAGTGTTCATGTGTTGCTGCGCCTTCACCATGAGGTCGGCTATACGAGATGGGGGATTCTTGGAGAGAGAGAACAATAATTTTGAGGGCAGCAACCCTGCCATCAGGGCAACCATGATCATCTTCTCCTCAGCATCATCTACTTGGAGCATTTCTCTATTAAATCAGGACATATAGTCTCGTAGGGATTCTCCCTTCTTCTGCTTGATATTTAGAAGATAAGTGGTTGGATTTCGGTGCCTCTAACTGCTGATAAAATAGCCAACTTAGTTCTGTGAAGTTTGATATGTTGTTGGGCTTTAATCGGTTGAACCAAATCCCTTGATTGTAGTTGGGATGGCTCGACACATAATTTCGTCGGGGATCGTCTATAGGTTCATGTGTGTCTTGTAGGCCTCCAAGTGATCTAGGGGGTCCTTGCCGCCGATGAATATCTCCATTTGCGGCGGCTTAAACTTGTCAAGGAGGTGTCGAGACATTACCTCCGGGGTGAATGGGTGGTCCATCCTTTGGATAAGCTCGTCAACGATGGTTGGGGATTTTCCTTTCAAGGCTTCCCTCATCATCGCTATCTCCCTCTTCACATCCTTTATCTTCTCCTCCTAGAAGCCTAGGATGTGAATCTTTTCTTCATGGTGGCTTTTTTCTCAAAATCAGGGGGCTGTGACACTTACAGCTTCATCTTCATGTTCCTGGTCATGGCTTCGGGCTGGAGGGGCACGAGATCCTAGCTATTTTGCATCACCCTATTTTGCTCCATCAACAGTTTCACATTCATCGTCATCTCTTGAATCCTCTACTCAATAACATCCACCCTTGGGGTTTCGGGGCGTGCTTCATCGGAGACGAAGGTTTCCAATCCGTTGATTCAAGCACCATGGTTGTGCTGAGCCGCCATTGACCTGGTTTCAACCATAAAGACCTTAGGTTCTTCCAAAAATGAAACTTCCCACAGATGGCACCAACTGATAGTGTATCAGATAAGCAGACTCCTTTATGTTGGTCAAATGGTCCGGCGGTCGACCCAAGTACTCGATGCAACTGGTTTTGCACACATGAACAACAAAAGGTCAGGAAGCTAGGCACCAGCAGGTTGCGGGCTTCTAGCTCTCTAACGACTTAAGTCAGTAAAATAGGGGGATTCTAGAGGCAAAGTTCTCTTTCTTTCTCTTTAGGGTTTCCAATATCTCATACCTAGAGAACGAACTGGTGCCCATAATTATAGGCCTGAGTAGTGGCATATCAAGGTAGATCCTACTTGTCATTTTTCTCCCACGTTCTCACATGTCGCTTTCCTCCACGTTCTTGCATGTCGCTTTCTTTTGTTCTCTCTGTCATTTTCTTAGAATTGATAGGTCTGCTGCAGAGAATATGTTATTTGTATAACGGTCTCCACATCATGCTTATCTTTAAGCTAGGCAATCGGGGTTCTGAGTTGTGTCTGTCTTTAAGTGGAGTAGTTGAGGTGGTTACATTTCCGTAGGTCGAGGGATCTTGGATCCCGGGGGGTTTTTGAGTGTTGGGTTCTCTGAGTGGTGGCCAGGGCTACTTAGGAGATGCTCAGGCTTGAGTACAAAAGGACACTTCTTACTTATCCTCTAGGTCCTCGGCATCTGGCAAGTTGGGAGGCCCCGAGTCAACCTCCCTCGGAACTCTTTGGGTCAGTCCACCTAAGGTCGGGGTTGTGCAGGTTTATCGGGGTCGGCTAATGGGGCCTAAGTATAGTTTTCCCCCATCATGATCCATCCATTTATCCGAATATCAGATATGATTCAGATATCCCATTGGGCAATCAACTGCTCATTTATTACCATATCACACTCATTGCATCTTCTATAAAGTTTTCTAATGGATTCATGGCTCGGTGCCTAGTGAAGTTGATTTCTTTGAGCATAAATATAACTTGGCAACACCTGTCCACCAAAGGTAATTAGAGTAGCGATTTGAAAGCAACAAACAGTGAACCTTTTTGGTTTAGAAAAGGGTAGAAGTATCAATTAGATGAGCTAGCTTGGCTTGGCTTGTCATGAGCTGAGCTGAGCTGAGCTGAGCCTACAATTGAACTCGTTTAGCTAAATGAGTTGAGCTGAGCTGCACTAAGCTTAGCACACTAAAAGCTCGACTTATATATCATAGTTTTGAAAACTGGACTGGATTGGACGGTCTGATCCGGTTGAACCTGAACCAGCACCCTAAACGGATCTGTAGAAGCTCAAAACTGTAATACAAGCCAGTTTTTTATGAACCCGGTTCTAATATAACCAACCAGTTTTCATTTTTTTTAGCAATTTAAGAAGAAAAAATTAGAAATGTGCCTTTCCAAATTCAAATTCCACTTTCATTGAATTGTTCTTATTTTTTGGTATCTTATTACATTTGTTGGTATGTCTAAAAATTAAAAACAAGGTCATAAGCCTTCTGATGTATTATGGGTTTTTTTGGTATTTTATTACATTTAACTTATGTGAAGCGTGAACCATGGTTAGACCATATAAACCACCGGTTGAACCTGAACCATCCACCTTACTGGTTCAATGGTCGGTCCAGTTCTCAAAATATTGATTTGAATATACCACCCACTACGGCTAGTATTATAGGCCCTGTTAAAAAATCGTGGGTGTATCATCTATAACGTCTGTGCATAAGGTCTATAGTGTGTGTAGGTAATTAACAAGTATTTGTCTGTAGCTTAGTTGGTTAGTCTGTTAATTAACTGTAGATATGAGGTCTAGGGTTCAAATCAAGGAAATATTTTTACTATTAGAAAATTTTAATGGGCTGGGCCTTGGGCCAGCCCAAAGCCCGATAAAAGAACTGGGCCAGTCTTGGGCCTAATGTTTCTAAAAACATTTGAGCCTGAGCCCACAATAAATATATTGGGCTAAGCCTCGGCCATACCATGGCCCAGCTCGAGCCTGGCCCATGCACATCCCTACTGTTAAGTAGACAAAAATATTTTCATCCTATGTTTTTGTTAGTACTAAACATTATTCCTTTTACATACATATTCCCTCATTAGCTTATTTATGTTCGATCAAACATGTTATTGTTATTGGTCTTTAATATTCAGAGTTTTAAACAATTCAAAACGTGGAGTAAAATCATATATATGTAACCTATTACATTTTTTTGATAGAATATTTTGATATAGTGTAACCGACCCCAAATGGTTGGGATAAGGCTGTTTGTTGTTGTTGTTGTTGTTGTTGATGATGAGTTTGATTGTGTCTACTTGACATATAACACCAAAAGTGATCATGATGTGGTGTCATGATTGAATAAATTATTTGTATGATGCAACAATAATGAACTTAAAAAAGTTTGACCAAGAATATGAGGCTGAGGGGATGGATTTTTTCTACAGTTTTGAATTACTACCATCAATCATGTATATATAAGCAACGATGTAGAGGTATAGAATTTTCAATATGATCTTAGTTTTTAATAACTGGGTTAAAATATTCCAATCCAATGACTTTGTAGAGGTCTAGGCAATAGATTTCGTCATGTCCCTTCGAGTACTAAAACGAATTCAACTCCCCAATACCCACCCAAAGTTCAACTTCCCTTAAAAATTAAAAAAAAAGAAAGGTTACCAAAGACTACCACACTAGCTACCCCCATCGCTATAATTCCAAAACCTACTCCCCACATAACTCCTGCAACAAACTCTCTTTGTTCTTTCTTTTGTTCTCTGTTCTTCAGCTGTGAGTTTTTTGAGGTTTCCATGGCAGACGAGGTAATTCTCTTGGAGCACTGGGCTAGCCTTTTTGTTATGAGGGTTAAAATTGCCTTGGCCGAGAAGGGTATCAAATATGAGTGCAGGGAAGAAAATATACTTGACAAGAGTCCTCTGCTTCTGCAGATGAACCCCGCTCATAAGAAGATACCCGTTCTGATTCATAATGGGAAGCCCATACGCGAGTCCCTTATCATTGTTGAATATATTGATGAGGTTTGGAAGGATAGATCTCCTCTCTTGCCATCTGATCCTTACCAGCGCGCACAAGCCAGGTTCTGGGTTGATTACATCGACAATAAGGTAGGTTTTATGATAAAACCATATCTGTTATGTTTATAAATTTCTCTTTAAATTATGTTATTAATTTGTTTCTATTTTGTATCTTTTTCTTTCTATGTAAGAGATTATACCCTTGCGTCTGAAGTAATTGGAGGGTAATAAAATACTGCTATTGCATTTTCTTTTTGGTAAATAAGATTGCATTAGCAACAAGAGGAGCCCGAAGACTCTCCTCACAGAAACCAACGAGGGCATTAATTCCCTCATACAACTTTGATCTTTTAAACCCATGTGGGCCATGACATGAACATGCCCATTTAGAGATGGTTTTGTAGAAAAAATGAGGCACTCTCTCTCTTAAAATTTTTTTTATTTTATTTCAAAAGAGGATAACAACACTTTAAAACTTGACCAACTCAAGGACTAAGACAAACATATATACACT
>JAOXJP010020532.1:0-17313 GCA_025762735.1 Platanus orientalis | reverse complement strand
AACACAGGGTATATTTCTCTCCCAACGAAAGTATGTTATGGACTTATTGAAAAAAGTAGGAACGGCTGGCTGCAAACCTTGTCCCACCCCAATCGAAGCAAATCATAGATTGAAAAAAGATGACAGTAAAAGGCTGATTGATGCGGAAAGATACTAAAGGCTGGTAGGATGTCTCACATACTTATCCTTAATTCGTCCTGACATTATGTATGCAGTGAGTGTAATCAGCAAATTTATGTATGCTCCCACTCAAGATCATTTGGAGGTTGCATATAGAGTGCTCAAGTACTTAAAGGAGTGCCCAGGAAGAGGTGTACTATATAGAAAACATGGTCACTTTCGGATTGAAGTCTACACTGATGTTGATTGGGTAGGCTCAATGACAGATCGTAGATCCACTTTTGGTTATTGCTCATTTGTAGGAGGAAACCAGGTGACTTAGAGGAGTAAGAAACAATCTGTCGTTGCAAGGTTCAGTGCAGAGGCTGAGTTCAGAACTTCAGATCAATGGCGCATGGGATTTTGCAAATCCTTATGGCTCAAAATGTTAACTGAAGTGCGGTTTCCAATGCAAGGTTCTATAAGTCTGTACTATGACAATAAAACAGCCATAAATATTGTTTATGACCCAGTAAAACACAACAGGACTAAACATGTGGAAGTTGATAGGCATTTCATCAAGGACCACATAAAGAAAGACAATATATGTATTCCGTACATACAAACCAAAGATCAACTTGCAGATGTATTTATCAAGGGACTTGGGGGAGTGCAATTCATGTCTTTAATCAGCAAGCTGGGAATGATTTATATCGATTCCTCAGCTTGAAGGGAAGTGTTGTATATCATAAGGGTATTTATGTCATAAAGGTATTGTATATCCATACTATGGTATATTAATAAAGGTGTTGATATAAATACCAACGTTTAAGTATACCTTACTCATACGATTCACTTGTTAACCCTTCTCTCTCTTTCTCTCCTTTTCTCTTCTCTTCTCTCCTTTTTCTTCTTCTTCTTCTTCCATATTGATGTGCAGGTAAACCAAGTTATCATAAGCCTTTTCTAGGTCCAATTAGCACACCACCCCTTACAGATGTCTTCCTCAAGGCTTCCACACACTCATTTGCAAGCAAAATTTGATCAAGGATCTGTCTTTCACAAAGACTCCCTGAATTGGGGATATCAACATATCTATAATATCCCTAATCCTCTTAAAAGGCTTGCAATAAATTTGGATAAAATCCCTACTAGATTGATGAGCCTAAAGTTTCTTGAGTTCAAGCTACACTAGTTTTTTGGAGAAAGGAAAATGATTGTAGTATTCATGCTCTTGTTAACGGCACTCCTCTCATCAAACCCAAATATCCTCACTAAATCAGTTTTTATGAGGTCCTAACAATGGATTTAAAAGTTTACATAATTCGATTGACGGCAACTGATATATTTCAGTTTCAGTGGCCACAGAAACGAAATCCATAAGTAGTAGGAAAAATACCAAATGTCAATCAAAAATTCTAATTAATTTGTAATTTTTAGTCATTTCAATCGAAATGTTACAATTGCAGTTTTCAATTACAATATGGTGGTTAACACATTTTCAATGTCCATTGAAGAATGTGTTTCAAGACATGGGTTCTTAAAACCCACTCAAACCACTTAAAATAATACCCAAAAAAAAAAAATTTATTTCAGCCTTTTAAACCTAAAATAGACCATTTCATTCTGTTTGTTTCCATCTTAAACACGATTTGGGTTGGGAATTGAAGATTCAAGTTCAAACCCCAATTTTCAATAAGAAATAGGGTGTGTTAGAATATTTGCTAAGATGTGTGTGTGTGTGTGTTTGTGTGTGTTTTGTATGTCTAAAACTTAAACAATAACATGAAAATGCATCAACATTAACGCCTATCAATGCATTTGCACTATGTTAATGGATCGACAATGTTTTTTGGGCTGAAATGTAGAAATAATTACGGCAACCCATTTTCAAAACAAAAAATAGATATATTATACATGGTCAGGTTTAAGTTTTTTATATGTTGTATGATTTAGCTAGATCCACACTTTGGCCCTAGAGTTGAACTATCTCTCAGAACAATTTATTTTTGAGATGTTTATTCGGTGGGGACGTAAGTGTAAACCGAAACTTTTTTGGTAGGGCCACATGGGCCTTCATCATTGCAACCGCTTGAAGCGGGACCAGCCTGAGCCAGTGAGAAACTGAAGTTTAAAATTTTGGTCCCAACATTCTTAGATAATTCTCACACAAAATTCATCCAGGCCTGGAGTCTTTCCCTTCTCCATTTCCAAAATTCAATTCCTAATTTCCCCTTCCTCAAACCTTCTCTTTAACAATAATACATACCTACTTTATGCCTTTCACTCTAGACAGACAACCATCATCCAATGTTTACAGATATTCAAAATACCCAAGTTATCAAATTCAGGAGCCACACGAACTACAGACCTACTTCTCAACAAATAGGGTTCAACCAACCCAAATGGTCCCCGAAATACATCAACAACCACCTCCTAAGTTCAAACATAAGTTACAGAGTACTCTACAAGCTTCCTTTAGCATTCACAAGGTTACACAACCCACCGACTTCGAAGCATAGAATTATACAACCCTTAAATTGAATCATCAAAAAACACAAGGAAACAAACTCCACATCAGCAACTGAGTCTGGTATACATCCATTCATCTCCAAAACATCATCAATCATCAAATCACATAACCATTCGATTGAACAAAGAGCTAGGGTGCCCGTATGGATGATGTCGCCATCCATACAAATTGATGATGTCAACAGGACCCTTCTCAAGTTCTTCCTTAGCTTCCGTGTGGCTCTAATACCAAGTTGATCTATTTGAAGGTGAAGAAGAAGAGGAGAACTAGGGTTTAGTGGAGAAGAAGGAAGAAAGAGAAAAGAGGAGAAAAAATGAGAGAGAGAGAGGAATTTAGGAAAATTGTAGGAGATTGTATTCTCTCTCTAATGAATTTTGTTTATATAATATGTACACATTTCATTTACTGTATGGTATTAGAATACCATATCAATACAAGTATCCCAACATACATGTAATTACAACCATACCCCTCATGTACACAAGTATTCTCCAACAAACTTGGCATTATGGAAGGGAATGTCTTTCAATTCCGGTATGGAATTCTTGCACACTGCAAAGGTTGTCCCAATGCCATTTCTTGGCTCTATATGCATGATAGGTGAGGAAGCGAAAAAAAGCCTTACTCTATAAGGCCATAGTTTGCCTTTGCTAGTACGGGTGCTTGAGCGCACCCGGCCTTTTGGCTGAGCCAGGCAAGCAACGCCCCAATTAGTAAGTAAGTCGTTACGCGCCATCATAAGCTCCCTCTTTGTGTATTATGCTGGAGCTGAACACCCGCCTCACTTGACTGAGCATAAGCAAAGTCAAGGGATTTCCTTCTAACTAGTGGCTGAGAGTAAGCAAGCTACCTTCATTCAACAGATTTATGGTTGAGTCAAGGGTTCAAGAGATGAGAGAATTAAGGATACCCACCAAAAAGACTAATCCAATCCATAACGATGTACTGGAAAATACAACATTTTTGTTACTTGATCAACCTTCAAGAGAAGCAAATTCAACGGGTACACTAATCAGTAAGATTGATGAAGTAGCAATTGATGCAAAAACGGTCACCTAAACATGTTTCTCATTGTTGTTATCAGAGGTCCACCAGGAGTATCCACAGCTCATGACCACATGTTACACCCCTACTCAGGTTTCAAGATCATAACCGATGCTTGTTGTGGGTTAGGTCAGTACAGAGGTTGGATCATGTGCATCTCGCCGAAAAGGGCAACCGCGAAAGTCACCGAATGGGTCAGTCTTTTCCTTCGTTTGTCCCATATTTATATAAATAAAAGGTGTGGGAGGACGTTGCAGATGTCCGGGACGGAAACGCTAGAAGACCATAGGAAGACACTCGGGACCAGAGCATGTCGTGAAAGAAGCACACTAGACGAGAGTACTTCAACCGTGTCTCCCGGGCCTAGTTGAATGTACATATCATGAACGCGAGATACAAGATACCAGGCCGATAAACCCGGGCAACCACTCCCCTATGTGCCGATCACTAGCCCATCCAAGGCCCCGGTGCCCAGCTCAGCTGGAGAGGCCTAGCCTGATCAAAGGCAAGTGCCTCTGCTCCATTATCATACTACAGTTGACCCCATCGAGAGTTGGGCCGTCAAAATAGATATTCAAATGCAAAAGCAGCGAGCGAACACTGGATTCAAGAATAAAAGGACCGACTGAAGGAAAGGCCCTGTTGCTGTAATACAAATGCTTGAAGGCATCTATTACCATGTTACGTTTCAACGAGCTTTCCTCCAGGGTGATAAAACTATGAATTCTCTGAGCGAGCTCGACGTCTGGAGTTCTTTCATTGAGCTCTCTTTACATCCAATTAATCCACTCTGGCTCTTGTTCGATCAGAGAAAGGTAAATAGTTTAAAAGGGCAAGCCTCTCTGTGGTTAGGGAACTAGGATGCCTTTGCACGTGAATATGGTCAAATGTCACATATGTATCCCTTATTGCTTATGTATTGCAAGGGTCCAAGAGTTGTGGCAGATCATTTATTTTATTTACGTTTTATTTTGATAATTGAGTAAATTGAAGAACAAAAAAGGGAGGATACAAGGATTATTAAGAAAATTCCCCACATACAAAGAAGGTATATCATCCATTATCAATGTAAGCACTTCAACAAGAGAGTCAATTACACAATTAGTGCCTCTAAAGGTGTGAGAGAACATGAAATCAAAGGAGATTACCGCCATGGATATAATATGTCGGGGGAAGACAAGGAGTAAGGTTAAAGCGACCACAAAGAATCCAAGAAAGGTGGCAATGGTAGCTTAACAGCAAGGATGAACGGTCAATCCTTTAGGGAGGTAGCAGAGATATGATACTTTTTTTTTATAAATTAAAAAATAAAATAAAAAAAAGTTTAAAGGAAAGGAAGAGGTTTTTGAAGAGATGCCTCGTTAGTGGGTTCAACAAGAAGGTACAAGGAGTGGGAGAAATGCAGCAATGGGCTACACTCAAATGGAAAAATATAAAGGGAGACGGTATTAAACATTCGCCTGAAAACCTATTTCTCATTGTGTTACCTTCAGAACAACAAACCAGTAGAGTGCTTTAAGGGGAAAATTTATGAGGGAAGCTCACCTATATCTAAATGTCTGGAGACCTGCTGTGGTAGAAGGGGTTGGTAGGGCATAGTCATGTTGAATCAGAGTTTTGGTTTCCTCTGCATCTTTGGAATTCCATGTCATCCACTTGATAGGGGCCTTTGTGGAGGCTTCTTGCAGCTACATAAAACCAAAATGGAGAAGAAGACCTAGAAATGGATAAGAAAATGAAAGTGAAAAGAAAAAAGGTGATGCTGGAATCAACTTATATTGTTGTGGGAAAGATTATGTATAATAATACCATTAGTTGGCCAGAGTTTTTGCCCGAAGTGATACCAGCACAGAGAATTCACAAGATCAGGGAAAAGCAGTAAACCATAATGGTTAGTGAACATATAGAATTGAAAGTTTACAAGAAGGGAAAAGAAGGTACAGAGATTCTCAAGGTTCGAGATGATAACATGGTCGTAGATGGGCCCAATGGTGTATATGCAGCAAATCATGAGGCCAAAGGAAAGGTGGCTATAGAGAAATGTGACAGCTGATAGAAAACAACATACATGACATACTCAAAACAACAATCGGAACGAAGGTAGAGGAGGGTATCACTAATGCGGACAACATTAAAAGATTTTTTGTATGTACCCCCACATAAGAGGGCTAGATTCAAAACAAATGGAGAAGACATTGTAGCTCGAGTGTTTAGGGCTATTTTTATGGGTTTTTATTTTAATTAGGATCATTTCTGATTTATTTTGGAAATTTAGTAATAAGACCAATAATGACATGGGTAGATTAGGAAGTCTTTAATTTCTGGGCTTTATGTAATAAGGCTTGAAAGCCAAGGTTAATTTAAGGATTTAAGGTAATCCCGTAACTTACTTTCAGCCCAAGTTTTCTAAGGTCAAACCTTGACCTTTTGATTAAATTTCCGAGTCTTTATTAGGGTTATTCAGTTACCTTTCAAATGAGACCAAGATTGCGCAAATCCAAGGTGATTTGGAAGAATTATGACCAAATTACTAAAAGGGTATTAGTGAGTAATGGGAATACTGTTTTAGAGGTTTTAAGTTTAGCAAGTGTCTCATTAGAATAGGATTTCTATTTTTTTTTACGTTTTAACGCATATATAAAGGGCTGCACAACATGTAATAGATTAGTTGATGAATTTTAAATAAAGAATTGGTTTTGTGTAAGCCTCATGAAGTGGTGTTATCCCCTGCCTCCTATGGTGAAGCCGTGGGCTCCCTAGATCTATCCCCCTGTATCTTCTTCTTGTTCCTTATTCTTCTTTCTTCATCTATCTTCTAATTTCTTCTTTTCTATCTCCTCTAATATCTATTTCCCGTGAATTGAAAGATGCAAGACTAAAGGCTTGAAGTTACAAAAAAATCCAGAAATCTGCAGAGAAATCCAGGTTATCCTTCTTGCATAAATCGCCCTATCAAGAAAAGGTCTTTCTTTGATTCTTTTATTAGGGTTTTCTCTTCTTTATATGTCTCATTATCTCTGTTACTTTCCTTTAAATTCTTTTTCTGTTTTGTTGATTTCTTGATAAGTTATCTTTAGTTCTTTAAGATTTTCTTGCCGAATCTCTACAGCAGTAAATTCCTTATAATTTTCTATACCTCCTCTTATCCGATTGACATGAAATTTTGAGTACAAATCACTTTTATATATAGATACTAGTCTGCAAAATTTCATACCTTTTGATGTCATGTCAGGGGTATTTTGGTCCTTCCACCTCTGCTGCCCTGATTTCTAGAATTTAGATCAGCAGGGTTCTTGCTTCTAATTCTTCCTTCTTTTCCTTCTTTATTTCTTCTAAAATTGCTTAAACTTGATTCTTGATCCTTTTTTCTAATTGTTGTTTAAGTTTGAAAATATTTAGGTAACCCTAATCTCTTTCTTGAAACCTTAAATTTTTCCTTATCTTCGTCAACATCATCTGGGCCATATTCTACATCAAATTTGGGCCTATCTTACATCAGTCACTGTCATTTATCTGAGTACCAAGGGCCACAATAGTAGTAAAAATAGATCAACAAAGTGAAACTGCTAAAGATGACAGATGTGACGTATGTTGCATGCATGTAGAGGGGATTTCCAATGGTGTAGATATGGCAAGTCATGAGGCCAAAGGAAAGGCGGCCATGGAGGAATGTGACAAAGGAAGAAATAAAAATCTGAATCATAGAAAGTCCAACATACAAGACATAATCAAAACAACAAACATAACAAAGGTAGGAATTTAGATTCAAAATGTGGGACTGGTTGCTAACAATGGACGGCAAGTATGGCACAATAATGGGGAAAAATAAAAAAGAATCAATCTAAGGGCACATGGTGGTAGTAAGAAGGAATATGGAAGTAACAGTAATTATAGAGGAGGGTGTCATGTATTTGAGTATGGGAAAACCAAGGGCCACAATAGTACAAAAAGATCAACAAAGGGAAACTGATACAGATGAAAAATGTGAAGTTGCGTGCATGCAGAGAAAATTGAGAGATGAGAATCAATTTCTAACAAGAAATAAATTGACTCAACATGACCAAGAGCTCAAGTGGAGGGCTTTGAAGCCTTGAAGGAATTAGTGAAGTTTCAAGGGGCAATTTTGGAACTGAGTAGTTGGGTATCAGTTCATCACATGAAAAAGAATTACGAAGAGTGGGGGTTAATGGATCGCGAGAGGAGGTCTAGAACAGAGAAAAAAGACACAAGAGTAGATACAGGAGCTCCGTGTTTGAATTTGAACAATGCAAGGCCTGAAGATGGAGAAGGTAGTGAAGGTTTGAAGGAATCACAGAAGATGAAGAGTATATAGAGGTGGAACTAGGAACAGAGTTAATTAACATAAAACAGAAAACAAATCAGTGGAAACAATGAAGATGAAACAACAAAGATTTTTGAAATTTGAGAAGGAAATAGGAAGGAAAAGCAAGGACGTGTGGATCAGGAGAATACTACTCGCAGAGGAGGAAAGGGCTATTGCTGCAATGGAAGGTTCAGAACTGAAACCATTGATAGATTTCACAGCAATTCTACCTATTGGTAGGCCCATTATGGAAGTGGCAGTTCAAAGAACACAAAGAAACAATGGAATTAAGGAACCAAGTCGATGATCCAGAGGAAGCAGATCTACTACAAACAGAGGCAGTAGCTGTGGTTTATCGTGAACTATGCTTTCAAATGGGATCATGTTAGATAATCAAGAGGTGGATAGGGGTAGTTGTTTCCTCATACTAATGCTGTGACAGCCATGTGGAGCACTCCTGAAATATGGTCAAGCTGAATTTTCACGGATGCTCTCTTCTTAATCTGGGTCAATCCAGGATTGGGGCTATCTTCACAGATTTTAAGGGCAGGCCATCTTTTGTCTTAGGTACATTGGGACTTTTGCAACTCTAACAAGGTCGAAGCACTGACACTGTTGCAGGCTCTAAAGTTCGTTTAGAATCAAAATATAAGAAGCCTTGCTATTGAAAGGGTTCAAGCAATGTGATAAGCTGGCTACCAGAAGGCATACTGGCCCATGGACGCTTATCTAATATTGTTTAACATTTTGGATGTTGGTCTTAGAATTGAACACCTTGTTCTCTTTATAACTGAGATTGGCAAACACGAGGGCTGATCTTGCCAAAGGGGTTGTTAGTAAACCATTTTTTTTTCATGCAGACACCTTTGATGAGCTTTAGTTGGTGTCTTTGTATTCAGTTTCCCCTTTCATTTCTTTTACCCTTCTGTATTCACCCTTTTATTTTTTTTTAAATTATTATCCCATTATTCATCAATAGAACATTCAAAAGTCTGTATGTAAGTGGTACATAGTGGTAACAGATTAGCTATTCTAAAAGAGAAAAATGTCCTTCAAAGAAATAAATTAGCAAGTAAATATTTTAAAAAATAATACAGCAACAGATTAATTACCCATTTATCTATAATCTAAAAAAGAAAGAAAAAATTGAGTGAGAAGATTGTTTAAAAGGTAAACTGCCCATGAACAAAAGAATAAACATTGAAAATATAGCTTCTTAAAAGGACTCTGTTAAAGTGAAAAGGTAACATACCACAGCTCCTATACACAAAATTGCTTGATATTTTCCCGACTTCCCAAGCTTTTCTGCAACAACAGGAACTTCAAAGCTACCAGGAACCCACACAACCTGATGGACAATGAAAATAGCAATATTCCCATTAAAATTTCCCACATAATACCAAGAGTGGTAATTACTTCTTTGTTTCACAGGCCAAGTTGACATATACCTGTTTAACAGACTAGCATAACAGTTTCCCCTAGCATGTTAGACTAATAAATAGTTTTTTTTATCAGTCTAAATATTTGAAAATATAAAGTTTGGGCAAGAAATGTAATTTTCGCACTAAACATTATTTCATAGTATTTGTTGTTACAGATTATGATTACTGACACAAAATAGTATTCATAAATTATAAAATCTCTTTCCAACATGATTGTTATTTACTAGGGAAGCACTAATACATAAATTATGCACCATGAAAATTCACTAAAAAACATCCCTTAAAGAATAACAGTTGTTCTTACCTGTTACTCCTTATAACAACTAGTATCCCATATTTTTAGGAAAGTCAAAACATTCTGATATTATTTTACCAATAATAAATTATTTTTCATATCAAACATATGATATAGCTTCTTTTAAAGAAGATTGGTGAAGGCATGTATAGAAGAGTATAAGTCATATGTGGTTATTTTACAAGAATCTAAAAAGGAGTTGGTTCATATTTGTTTGATTCGAAGTATGGTAGGTAGGAACTCTCGAAATGGTGTGTTGATTAGGGCATCCCATCACGTGGCACACTTAAGAGTGTACCATCGTAGGAGGAGGGTCCCTGTGAGCCTATACAAGGACTAGGATGTATTTGGAGTGAATTGCTTTGATCCAGGACTGATTTGGATGAGTTTTGAGTATTTTGCTATTTTGGAGGCATATGAAGTCTACTTTCCATATTTGTGGGGTCACATGTGTGTGTTTTCATTGGAAGACACGTGGAGACATTTATTTTTATGTTTTTGTTTTAGTTTTTGGTTTTTATGTCATTTTATTTTAGTTTATAGTCATAATTTATGTCTAGTAGAGTTAGGGACATGTTTCATATTCTTTTTTTTATATGGGATGTAATGGGCATGTGCCCAAATAAGCCTAAAAAAGGCTTGGTCGACCATAGAGAAAGAGGGGGCGTTTCGGCCTCTTATTTTCTTTTCTTTTTTTTTTCTGCATTTTTTGTTTCTATTTCATGTAAACAAAGGGCTTAAACTCTAATTTCAAATTTATAAAAGAGGAAGGGACATACTTGATTGGCTACCCTACTTTGATTTAAAATTTTCTAAAGCAAAAGTTGCTCCCTCTTACTCCACACGGCTGAAGCTCCATCTCCTTCAATTTTGGCCTAAACTTGAACCTTGGATGGTGATTTCCAATGAGAGGATTAGTGATTCCCTCAAGGTATTTATCCTTCATCACTTCTCTTTATCTTCCCCATCATCTTCTACATCTTCTTCCTCTTCTCTACAATTTTCTGACTTTTTGCTTGGAGTACTTGCTGCCCACAGTCCATAAACCATATTTTTACACTTCCATAAATACCTCTCTTAATCCCATACATCCCTCACATCACACGACCACCCTAACTCCTCCATCTTTCCATTACTTCATCACCATCTCCTCCCCAATCCATATACACCATTCGGTCAATCCAAGAAAACCCAGAAATTCTTTAAACAAGTACTTCAAGAACCCATACAGTTGCTGCCAGAAATTTTCCAGCAAGATTCTTTGCTTGGATTCTATTTTTTTATAGAGAGATCTATATCCTATACCCTGCAGCTACTATTGGACACCCTTTTAGGTGTTTTGATTAACCAAAACACAAAACCCATCCCTTTATAGCGTTCAGCCAGACTGGGATTGTTTTCCTTCTTCAAACTTTCAGGGAATATTTATTATCTTGTATTGGCTGCACATGGAATCTGTGTATGATCCAAGGAAGTATATGTGAGTGATTGGTTGTTAGAGAATTGAGACAAATCATTGGATTTTGCATATACTTTTCTGCTGTGGAGTTACTTGGTGCACAAAGTGTTTGAAGAAAGTTTCCAAAGAAGGTTATTGCATGTTTGGAGGCTCCCTATTGAAGGCTGATCGCAGAAGGGACTGAGAAAGGGTTCCTTGTGGTGGATTTTGATGAATAACTGATTGCAAGCGCATTCTAAGTCTCTTACTTCAAGAATAAGTTGTTGTCAAGATTTTACACACCAAGTGTTTGTTGAAATTCCTCACAGACGGGTGTTGATTATTTTCAGATCTATAGTTGCGGCTGATTGATGGCTAAAGGAGTTCTATAAGATTAATGCTACTCATTGGCTGAGGAAAGGTCTTCTTTAAACCTTTACATATCACTTATGTACTGCTGCCCAGGTATTCTTTTGATTACATAGCCCTTTTTGTAGTCATTCTATCACTTGCATAACCAACCCATAGTTGCTGCTAGCACTCTACATCAGTCCATTGGGTTGCTTGACACTATCTCTTACATTTATCTTTATGCTTATATGACCTATACCCACATCGGTGCTTCCATATACCCTTTTATTGTTTGCTGTCTAACCCATTACATAAGCATCTCTAGCTTAATTTTCCAGCCTGTTTGTTGGGTTTTTATGCATTGAATGTTTGGTTGTTCTCTAATAGGAAGGTAGTTAATAAATTAAGTATTTAGGGCACTAGTTCTCATCATTTTATATGTTCCTGTCGTACTTGGTTGATTAGACTCATTGCCAGTTCCCTACCTTTATTATTTTTAGCACTTGATTTGAGTAGGAACTTAGTTCATAGTTGATTTGTTATTTTTATTTTACTGTGGATCTCTTTGCACTTTATTTTCTCATGCATGCTACATCATGTGCTCTCCCAGCAGTTGGTTCATCAGGAGGTATTGTAAGGAAGAGTTTCTTGGGAATTTTTCTCATTCTATTCTTCTGAAGGTTCTGGGTGTTGAGTGGGTGCTTTCTGGTGTATATGGACCTTCCATTGCTGCACTTTGGTCCAAGTTTTGGGAGGAGTTGTCAAATATAAGAAGTAAATAGAAGGGGCCCTGGATTGTTGGGGAGACTTTAATGTGATAAGATTTGTTCATGAGAAAAACAATGGGGGTCGAACTACGAGGAGTATGAGGGACTTTGGTGAGTTTGTTCATAGTTGGGGCTTGAAGGATAGTCCACTATCAAATGCTGAATTTGCATGGACTAATGGTCAAGAGAATCCGACTTTGTGTCATTTGGACAGATTTTGGGTGTCTATGGATTGGGAAGATATTTACCCTCAGCCATCCCAAAGGTGACTTCCAATTATCGTCCGACAATGCTCAACTCAACCAGGTTAAGTTTTGGGCCTAGGCCTTTTAGGTTTGGGAACATGTGGATTACACATCATCCATCCTTTTTGGAATTGGTTGATTTATAGTGGATTGAGAAAGAGGGTGGGGATCAAGAGGGATTTAGCTTCATGAAGAAATTGCAACACATGAAAAGAAGATCGAAGTTTGGAAACAAGTCTACATTTGAGAAAATTTCTGATAATAAGAACAGAATATGGAGTGATATTTAATTCATTGACATAAAAAATGAGGAAGATGGTGGGTTGCCAGTGGAGTTGGTTAATAAGAGGAACTCCCTTGTGGTGTCATTGGATAATATTTTAAAATGTGAAGAGATCCATTGGCATCAATAATCCAAGTTTAAGTGGATAAAAGAGGGGGATAAAAATACCGATTTTTTTCCATAAGGTGGCTAACGGGCAAAGAAAAAGAATTTGATTCCAAGGATGTTGGTATATGGGGAAGAAGTGAAGTCCTTCAAAGAAATTTCTAATGAAGTTATTCAATTTTCCTCCGAGTTATATTCAACGGAAGAGGTGGATAGGTCCATTATTTCAAATCTATTTGATATTACCTTGTGATATGACAGATGCGTTGGAGGTTCCGATTTCGGTGGACGAGGTTAAGAAGCCATTTGTAGTATGCAAAAGGATAAGGCTCCAAACCCATATGGTTTTTTTTTATACATTTCTATCATCTGTCTAGGGATATAATTAAAGATGATTTAATGAAAGCGTTTGCAAAATGTTATTGAAAGTGGACACTTAATAAAAGGATGAGAGCAACCTTTGTAGTCCTTATTCCAAAAAGAAGAGGGTGCAAGAGAGATGTCCAACTACAGACCTATTAGTTTGGTTTCTAGTTTGTATAAGATCCTATCCAAGGTATTGTCCATTAGACTTCATAAGGTTATGGAGGGGGGGGTTTCTAGCACTCAAAGGGCATTCATTAGGGGAACACAAATTACGGAAGGTATTCTGATTGCTAATGAATGTATGGGTTTCAGAAGAAAGTCAAGGGTGACAAAGGTGGTATGCAAGTTGGACTTGGAGAAAGCTTATAAGGGTTGATTGGGAGTTCCTCTTATAGGTTTTATCAATGAAAGGCTTTGGGGATTGATGGATAAGTTGTATTAAGGAGTGTATCCAATTCCCTTTCTTCTCGATACTATTAAATGGGACATCGAGAAGTTTTTTCAAGTCATCACTAGGCTTGAGACATGAGAGATCCCCTATCCCCCTTCTTGTTATCATTAGTTACAGATGGACTTAGTGTTATTCTTCTGAAAGCAAAGAAAGCTAATCTAATTAGAGGTTATAAGGTGGGGGACAAGTGTCTATCAGTATCTCATTTGCAATTCGCACTATTCTTTTTCTTGATGCAGATGAAGGAGTCATTAAAAATATGAGAAGTTGCTTGAGAATATTTGAGCTCATTTTGGGCCTTAAGGTAAATTTGACAAAGTCATGTATGGCAGGATTTCATGTGGATGATCATCAGCTATTGGAACTTGCTAATGTGATAGGGTGCAAGGTGGGTGCTAGGCCATTAAAGTATTAGGCTAACTTTTGGGTGAACAACCCCGATCTCTTTCTTTATGGGATCTAGTAGTGTAGAAGGTGTCAAGGAAGCTTGCATGTTGGAAGAAGTCTTATATCTTTTAGGGAGAAGAACCACATTGATCAAGGTGGCATTAACCAACATCAAGTATACTATATGTCCCTCTTTAAGATGTTGTGTAACGTGGCGAAGGTGATTGAAAAATACCAAAGGGATTTCTCATGGGAGGGTGGATTGGAGAAAAAAGACCATCTTCTTAGGTGGGAGGATGTGACTAAGTCAAGGAAAAACAGGGGCTTGGACATTGGGAGAATGAAGGAAAGAAATTAGACACTTTTAGGAAAATGGTTATGGATATTTGTTTTGGAAAGAGATTTTCTTTGGCAATCCATCATTATCAGTAGATATGGAGAGGATGTGAATGGTTGGGACTGTCGTCAAATACTTCCTACTTCTCATCAATGTGGAAAAACATAATTCAAATTGCACTTTTTTTTTATCCTCATACTTGGTTCGGTTTGGGTTGTGGAAGTCGTATTAGATTTTAGAAAGATTTATGGCGGGATGACCTCAATTAGATGTGGCATACCTGAGACTCTATCTCCCAACAAGAATTGTGTGAGCGCAGATATTCTCTCTCATTCTTTGTCTGGTTTGTCATGGAACTTTTCTTTTACCCGTGATCTATTAGAGAGGGTATCAAGTTTAGCCCCTTTGTTGCACTATTTGAAAGATGTCTATGTTTCTCCGCATGACCCTGATGTGCATGTGTGGTGTCCCATGTCTTCTGGCCAATTTTTAGTCAAGACTTTCTTTTTTATTCTTGTAGTTGATCCCCCTTCTTCTCATCCATTTCCGATCCGGAAAAATATGGAAATCTATGGCTCCCCCTAGAGTGCAAGCCTTCTCATGGTTGGCATATTTAAATTGACTAAACACTTTAGATGTATTGCAAAGGAGGCACCCATATATGTCTATATCTCCTTGATGTGTTGTTTTTGTGGTAAAGATGGGGAATCGAGCAGCCATATCTTCCTTCATTGTGAGCTTGCATGGAAGATTTGGACCCACTTTACTGAGGACCTAATCTTGCATGGGTCATGCCGGAAAATACTATGCGCTTACTCTCTATATGAGAGGGGGAGAGGAGGAGGTCTGGGAGAGAAAGGTAAGCTATATTTGGGTGCACTTGCCCAAGGAGTTCTTTGGGGTATTTGGAAGGAAAGAAATTGGTAAATATTTGAAGGCTTGAAAAAGGGTTTTTTTCAAAGTTAGAGACTCCATTTTTTTCTTTATCAATAATGACTTTATTAGAAAAGAAGATGGGAAAATAAAATACAACAACAAAGACCCAAAGGCAACAAACTGGAAAATCCGGGAATACACTAGAAATATTAAATATCATCAAGGCCCACCCCCCCCACCCCCAATTATTTGTGAAGTTGGGAATTGGATGGTGGTATCTAAGGAGTTCAATTGATGTACTTGGATAGGGGAAAAGAGTGCACTTTAAAGAAATAAACTTGTAAATAAAAATAATCAAATTTTTGACCAGGGGTAATTCTGTAATTTTGGCAGAATTTGGTAAAATTATCAAAATGCCCCTGCCACATGTCAAAAAATTCTAAAATTTTACAGAAAAATAGTTCACTACAAGAGAGTCCTACATTCAAAATTTCAAAACATTTGGGCTAATAGAGAAAAAATATATATTGAATTTAGAAGTTTACTGTTTTAGGATTAAAACATGAAAACCTAAACCAGATTTGTGAACTTCTCTAATTAAACCCAGAAAATCAAAGATTTTGATGGAATGTCTGAGACGTTTAAAAGAGCTTAATTAGGGGAATAAAACCCCACAAAGAAATTGAAAGAATGGAAGATCTAGAAGAGTCGATTTCTACTTTAATATATACACCTAGAAAATTCTGTTTAAAATTCACAGAAGAGAAAGAAAAGAAGAAGATGATGATGGAAGAAGAAGAGAGAATTCGTGGGAGACATTAGGAGAGAGAGAGAGAGAGAGAGAGTAGGGACAAGAGAACTTACTTCCACAACTAGAGAAGGGAGGAGAAGAAAGGTAGGAAGGAAGGGGAGTCCACGACTCAACCCTTAGAAAAAGGGGATAGGATGCAACCCTCCAAGTTCACACACACATGTGAACTATTTTTTTTCAAAACATATTCACTGAATTTTTATTCAAATTGTGGGATGCGGTTATAGGCTTACATTGCTTGAAATAAAAAAAATTCCTAATCTAAACTATTCCTAGATTCTAGGACTTTTGTTGACTTTCTATTCAAAACTAAGACTCCTAAAATAATAACATTCCTAAATAATCTAACTTCTAAAACAAATAGATTCCTATTTTTTTTTTAAAAAGGATTCTTTGGTTGGCACATTCCTTGCACAATTGATCAAGGTATTGGGCCCCACAAGAATCTACAAATATTCTCTTAAAATATGCTAACTAATGGGGTTGTCTTCCAGTCAGCATGGGCCCCACTAATCTGACTTCTAGATTCCAAAAGTAACCAGCTAGTGGGCTGTACGACCAGCACATGTGGGCCCCATATTTTGGCTGTTTTAACAGTCCAAAATTAAGGGAAAAAAAATAGGATGGTCATGCACTACAAACCCCCTAAAATTTTGGCAAATTTTGCCTTATTACACATGACCCCTAAAACTAAACTAATTACAAAAATTCCCTGGACATTAAAATGGCCTTATGACATTTAAAAAAAACAAAAACAAAAAAAACAACTAAACTACTCTAACTTCTAGGACACCTCTTGGGGACTATCCATGATCCTCAAGCTTCTTTCTCTTCACACCATATGCTCCCGCATCATCAATGCTGTATCAATTAATGACTTCATGAGAGAATGAAGTTAAGGCAGTCAATATGGTCGGGCTAGCCCAAAGCCTGACTTGTCTGGCCCAAAATTTGGGTGGGCCAGGCACTGTGAGTTCAGGCTAGATTTTAGGCCCAAAGTAATATTCAGGCCGAATTCGAGCAAGCCTTCGCCCAACCCAAAGTGCCTGGCCCGGCCCGAATAACAGCATAGCTTAAAAATACGGTAATAGGGCTTGAAGGAAAAAAGAATGGGTTTTGGTCTAATAGGGATTGGGGGGGAAATCAATCAGTAGAGGAG
>JAOXJP010020521.1:0-17314 GCA_025762735.1 Platanus orientalis | reverse complement strand
AGCCCAAATCTAAACAAAAACTTTGATAAAATCTCTATTTCTTCTTTAACCTTGTAAATTTTTTACATGTTATACATTTCTGATAGATTTACACATTCAATTCATGGAAAAAAAATTTGTGAAAAAAAATCATCTATTTATTTTTTCAAAAAAAAATAATGAAAATTCAAAAAATTATATGAAATGAGCATTGTTTGGTATAAGTTTTTTATATGGCATACTATATACCATTGTGCATATAATATGTCATTTTGGTAGATTTTTGAAAAAAAATCGTATTTATTTAATAATTAAAATTTTCCAAAAAATGCCAAAAAACAAGAAAAAATACATTTGTATTATTGATTATGTTTTATGGATGTGGATTTATAGCTTTATTTTGTAATGTGTAGTGTTATTTACTTATTTATCAATCTCATTTCACTTAAAATTTTGCACATGTGCGATAACGGTGTCACGAGGGTCTTGAAGTTTCAAATCAAAATTCATTTATTTGACCTGTTTCTCACCATCTCTCGGTTTTGGATGCCGTCTCTCTGCGACAAGCTAAGAGACGCGATATGTCTTCGTCTCTCGGAGCTGCGATACGAGTCGCAACAACGAGATTTTGAACCTTGCCTACGGGTTAATGGGCCCACAAGGACTAGAATAGGCTGCCACTCAAATATAGGGACAATAACAGCACTTTAGAAGACCAAACACTGCTAAATCGGGTTTGGAAATAACCCAACAGCCAATACATTTAAACATTGAATTCAAGATGACAAGTTGCAACAGTTATCTAAATAAATAAAGGTTTGTTAACAGGTTAATCAAGAGATATAACAATACCCGAATATATATAAGCCACTGGTTACTAGTTTTTTTTTGATGAGAAAAAAAAATTTATTGAGAAGAAAGCCCAACAGGCTAGAAAAACAACAAAGAGGGGATGAGCAATCCCCAAAAAGAAAAGGAAAGAAAAGAAAAAACAGAAAAGGGACAAGAATCCCAGGGCAAGAAACACCAGAAACTAGCTAAGTAACGCCTATGGTGTTTGCCCAATCTCTGACCAACGTCCCATTTGGAAGGCTCTCAAAACCTTTGCACCGCTTTGCCCAAAAAAGAATCTTCTCTTTTGCTCTTTTGTACACTTGATAAGCTGGTTCCGAGTAATCCCTGAACACCCTGTTATTTCTCTCCCACCAAAGAGACCAACATACTACTGCTGGGACTAGCATCCATAACCTTTTGCCCAGAATAGAAAGAGCTGCCACATTCCATAGCTGGAGAAGAGATGAGAGATTTGGCGGAGTAACAAAGACCATGCTAAAATCTCTCGCAATACCACACCACACTTTCCATGAATAAGGACAATGAATCAGAAGATGGGATGATGATTCCACATCCTAGTAGCATAAAAGGCAAACGCTAGGCAGGTAGAAACCTTTTCGTTAAAACATGCACATGGTGGAAATCTTCTCCAGGGATGCTGTCCAGAGGAAGAACTGGACCTTCAAGGGGACCGCATTATACCAACTGGCCTTCTAGGGGCCCGTGGAAACATCTCTCCCAACAACAAACTTATAACAAGCTCTGACCGAGAAAACCCCATCCCTTCCATTCCTCCAAATCCGGCGATCATCCCCTCCTAAAGAAATCCGGGCTCCCTGTAAATGATGAAGTAATTGTACCACTCTAGGGATCTCCCAATCATAGGCATTCCTCCTTAGCCTTGGATTCCATATAACTTCGGCATCCCTTCCCTCTATATTCGCAGCCACCATAGAGACAGGGTTCGATGACAAAGCAAAAATATCCGAGGATTCCGCCCTTTGAGATCTTTCCCCACACCACACATCTTCCCAGAATCTAATGTGTCTTCCATCCCCAACCTTGTATCCAAGACCGCTTTTGAAAAGGGGGAGTAAGTTTAAGATGCCTCTCCAAGGACTGCACCTATAAGCTCCCTTAAGATAAACTGGGAGCCAATCATTTGCCCCTCCATACTTCGACGCCACCATGGTTCTCCAAAGGCTACCCACCTCATCCCCAAAACGCCATAGCCATTTGCAAAGTAAAGCTTGATTCGTGGCTTGTAATGAACGAAGACCACAACCACCCATCCTCTTTGGTCTACACACTCTGTCCCAAGCCACCAGGTGAATACCATTTTCCTTTCGCTGCCTGTGCCAAAGAAAATCCCTTTGCAGCTTTTCCATGATATTACAAATTTCTTTTGGAGCCACGTAAAGGGAAAGATAGTAAGTTGGCATGCTAGCCAAAGAAGCCTTGATCGAAGTAAGTCTTCCACCTTTGGAATGATAACGGGTTTTCCATCCTGCCAGCTGTTTCCTCATGCGATCAACTATCGGGATCCAAACTTCTCTTTGTTTGTAGCTTGATCCGAGAGGCATCCCCAGATAATGAAGAGGAAGATATCCCATCCTACACCCCAAATCCGCCGCCAACTGATCTAAATTTGGAACCTCTCCAATGGCACACAAGGAAGATTTTGATAGATTTAGGTGGAGGCCCGAAACCACTTCAAAGCACCTTAGGACACATCTGAGCATTCTTATCTGCCGCAGAGAATTGTCACAGAAAATGATTGTGTCATCCGCAAACTGGAGATGGGATACTACAACATCCCCAGTACCTAGGGAGAAACCTTCAAACATACCAACCTCCGCTGCCTTCCCCAATAAACCGCCTAAAACACCAACCACTAGAATGAATAGAAGTGGTGAGAGAGGGTCACCTTGGTGTAAGCCCCTACTACAAACAAAGTTACCCTTTGGTGATCCATTTATGAGGATTGAGAATGAGGCCAAACTGATACATTTCCAAATCCAACCCCTCCATTGCACCCCAAAGCCACTCCTTCTCAAGATGTACATCAGGAAATCCCAATTTACATGATCATAGGCTTTCTCTAGATCCAATTTGCAGATCACTCCCGACTTTCTTTCTCTCTGGCGAACATCTATACATTCATTGGCACAGAGCACTCCATCCACCATGGATCTTCCTTTCAAGAAAGCTCCTTGTTCCTTGGCTACTATTCCTGGAAGAACCTCCATTAAACGAAGAGCCAGGCACTTGGAAATGATCTTGTAAGTGCTTCCCACCAAGCTGATGGGTCTAAAATCCGACATATGCTCTGCTCCCTCCTTCTTTGGAATCAAAGAGATATAAGTAGCATTACTTCCTTTATCAAGAAAGCCCCTGTCAAAAAAATCCTACATTACCAGCATCAGATCACCTCTAATCATGTCCCAACATGCCCTATAGAAAGCAAGGGAGAAACCATCCGGCCCCGGAGCCTTGTCACCATTGAGAATCCAGACAGCCTTTTTAACCTCTTCCTTGTCGAAAGGTCTCTCCAACTATTCTGCCTGACCTTCACGTAAGCACGGCACATCAGGGACATCCACCTTTGGTCTAATAGGCCTCTCCTCAGAATACTGATTTCAGAAATACTCTTCCGCATGCGTCTTAATTATTTATTCATTAGACTTCTTAACACCCTCTATCCAAAGATAGTGAATACCATTCATGTTCCTCCTCGCATTGGCTATCTTGTGGAAGAATTTTGTATTACCATCACCTTCTTTTAGCCATTGCCCCCTCGATTTCTGGCACCACATCACCTCTTTCATCTTAAGGATTCTGTCAAACTCCCATTTCGCTAGATTTCTAGCTAACCTATTCTCCTCATCCAAAACTCCCTCCTCCTCCAAGCTGTCCCATTTCTGAATTTCCTCCAAGCAGGTTTTCTTCCTCTTTTCAACGTCCCCAAATACATCTCTATTCCACACTTTCAACCTTGCATGAACCCCTTTCAGCTTCAGCCAGAACCTTTGGCTTGGGGGGCCCCAGACCTCCATCTCCTCCCACCAACCGCGAATAAGCTCCACAATACTAGGGTGGAGGAGCCACATATTTTGAAATTTAAATGGATATAGCCCCCCCTTCTAACTTCAGCTCCTTCGTTAGGAACATGGGAGAATGGTCTGACCCAGGGCGTGGAAGAACGACGTCACTAAGTGGCGAGAAGTAATCATCCCAATCCGTTGACACCAGGAATCTATCTAACTTGCTTAAGGATGGTCTAGCTTGGAAATTTGACCAAGTGAACCTGGCTCTTGATAAAGGAATATTCATTAACTCATTTCTGTCCACAAAATCCCAAAATTCATCCATTCTCCTGGTTCTTCTCGTTGCTCTACCCTGTTCTTCAAGGTAGAGGACCTCATTAAAGTCATCCCCTACACACCAAGGTAGCTCCTTGGGGTTTTCGATAACTTGCAATTCTTGAAGAAAGGCTTGTAAAGAGTTGCCTCTCGAAGGACCATAAACCCCCGTTAGCACCCGTTTTTGCTGCTCACCCTTGATTGAGCCCACAACAGACACCGAAAAATTTTCCACCCACGAAACTTCCACCTCCACTGCATCTTCATTCCAAAGGATAAACACACCCCCTGCTGCCCCGACAGAAGGCAGAAAGGACCACCCAGGAATTTTGAACGGATAGATATTGTTAATGACATCAGATGCAATTCTTAGGAGTTTTGTTTCTTGAAGGATAATCATATCTGGTTTATAAACCTCAACCAAGTTCCTAACTTGCCTTCGTCTCTCCATGTTCCCCAACTCTTTCACGTTCCAGGAAATGACAGAACACCTCATGATGACACTTTGTTATACCCACGTGTCTTTCTATTCGATACCTCCCCCTCCTGAGCCTCTTTCCTGCCATAAGATAAGCCCCACCTGAGATTCTTAACCTCATGATGGATCTTTTCCTCCCTTGCCTTTGAATTCTGGGTTCCTTTACCCAATTGAGTTGCTTCTCTTTTCTCCAGTTCTGCAAAAAGCTCCCAAGCTAAATCTTCCAATCCCTCAAAAGACAGGCCTAAAATTTTGCTTACTTCCTCCACTCTGGACAAAACCCATTCAGACACCGATGCGAGAAGTGTCTCCTCTATGTTCTGATCAGACCATGCTACCACAACCAGTTGATTTTCATGTCCCATCTTACCCACTTCATCCATCGTTTCACGTGAGGTCAAGGCAAGAGGGCTCGATTGTACTACAGTCGCAACTTCCTTCTGATGCTCGTTGGTCCCAGTAGGATGAAATCCTTCAAAGATAATTGAGTCCTTCATATTTGTTGGGTTTAACTCACTCCCTGGGTGTGAACCCACACAAAAACCGCCATGCAAATTTCGGTCCCCAACTTCTACACTGTCCCCGAAGCCCAGCCTTGAATCCCAGGATGCCGAACCGCCAATCCTCCGTAATTGGTATCATCCATAGATTTGGAGAATAATTTCTCCCAATAGAACCCCTGAGCCTCGATAATGGACATTTGATCCATGACCCCCTTTAAATCCCCCATCTGAATAGATTGCCAAACCTGCTTTGGGTGATTATTTTCCGGCTGAGTCTCCACCAACACTATATGCCCTCCCTGGCTACTCTCTTGTAGACTGGAGTCTCGACTCTGATTTTCAGGCCTCCGATCACATCTTTCGGACGCAGCATCTTCCAGACCTTGTATCAAAGCACTCTTCTGATGAAGCTCCTGAGGCTGAATTGCGATCATCTCTTCAGTTAGATGAGGGGAACCTCCTTTATATCCACCTTCATAAACATCCTCCGAGACATTAAAATAACCAGTCGACCCCTCCGCTAAGTCGAAATTTTATCCAGCTCCTCCCGACCCTCCATATTTGCCTGACTACCCTTATCCCTAATGGGATTTATTTTAAGCCCCTACAAACTATTTGAAATTCCACTTACACCCCCCCAAGCGACTGGGATCCTCGAGAGTCTTCTCCGCTATAGTGAATAGACTAGTCTTCCCTGATTTCTCCTTTTTGCCCCTTATCCACCACAATATTCTTCCTAGAGTTGGGAAAAGACTTTACTACCCATGATTTTGTCGTTTGGGGATCTAAAACTCCCTTGTCACCACTTCTTACACTGACTTCACCCCCATGTATTCTTGCTGAAGACGAAACCATGGGTGGTTTCTGGTTTCGAGCCACCTCAGATACTGTTGCCACTACTTCCTTCCCACGTTCGTCTGCAGAACTTGCAATCCTTGCCACCCGACCTAACTCCCACTTTGCATTTTGAAATTTGAACTGGAGGTCGATGTCGTTAGAGCTCTTCGGCATCTTCTCTGGCGAGCACTGGTCAACCTGATGCTGCCCTCCCAGGGAAATGCCCAGACAGACCTCCTTTCCCCTGTCAAAGAGGGAAATTGATCTGGGAATCTTCTCCATATTGCCTCCTCGAATCCAAAACTTCGCCACTTGTATCTCATAAAGATTCCTCATAGTTTCATCCACTGAGATGAATCCCCCACATTTACCTCCGATAGCCCTGAAGAATCCCGTTGTCCAAAGGTGCAATGGGAGACCCTCAATTTCTATCAGACTCCAGTCTGCCTTCTTCATCCCCTCCCTGCAAAATTCTCATATTAGCCAATTGACAGGCCACATCCTCCGACTCCGGGAACAGTATACAACTGTTCAAAGATATTTTTCGCCATGTCAAGCTCTTGGATTTCAAAATGGCTTTAATCCGGCCACATTCGAATTCCCAGTATGGTTTACTCCTTGTCTTCCTGCAGATCACGGCCTTTCCCCACAAGCCAAAAGAAGAGTCCGGGCCATAAACTGATTTTATCCCCAGCTTTCCATCCACCGAAACTATCTCCCCCCCTATCTTGAGCTTCTTTGATGAACCTCACCTGAAGAGGCTCCACCATACCACTTTCTTCTTGTTGACAGGGGAAAATTGTGGAGTAAGGCAGTGTATCAAGTGCAGAAACCTTCCTCTCCGACTCTACCACCTGCAGGATACAATGGCGAAAACTTCCCCAACCTACACAATTTTTTCCTGCTGGAATCATTACCCACCTTTCTTTCCCTGAATCTTCCAACACCGACAGCTGCACATACTTCCCTCTTGCATTTTCTTGCCGGCGAAAGAGGATCACCTTCCTTCCTCGAGCAAATTAGTCGATTCTCCAAAGGCAGAGAGATTGCTTGTGAAAAACAATCTGCCACCCAGCCCCCATTCTTGGCATGAACAGAGATCCTGGATTGCTGTCCTACCCCCCTCTCAATGATTCGAATAATTTTTTCCTTTCCAATCCAATCCACCTCAATATCGAAGGTCTTGGATTCAATCGGACAGATTTTCTTCATGTTCAAGAACCTAACACATAAATCATGAGAACGGCATGACCAATACTCAGGGCAGCAGGTTATGTAGACTTGTAACTTCACCGGAGAGTTATATATTCTCAATAGACTGCTGGTTTGAAAACAGTATATGGAGTCCTTTTAAATCAAATTATGAGCACCAATTTAAGACTATGTAAGGTTGTTGTTGCAAGCTGCAAAGTTTAAGGGTTAAGGAAGCGGGAAAACAGGGCTGAAATAATGTTTAGATAGGACTGATTGAACAGGGTATGACGGGTTTAGAAGGGAAGCAAAAAGGTTTGTAAAGGGGTTAAAGTATTCAGGTCTGATTAGCTAAGTCAGAAGATTTCTAACTGCCGCAGGTATGAGAACAGAGGAGAGAATGGCAGCAAAGATTTAGGGGTAAAAGGGATGTTATTTTACAGGGTTTATGATGGGTTTGGGTCTGCAAAAGAGGTAAAAAGGTTCTTTTGTTTCAGCAGCAAAGCAACCTCAATGAATAGGCTCTAAAAGGATCCACCTGATACCCAACTCAATAGGTTTGAGTTACATCTGAGGACACAAAGTGTTGTCTGGATAGGGGATAACACTTGTACCCTTTATGACTCATAACTTATCATAGAAAAATACATTTAAGTGCTTTAGGATTTAGTTTGGTGTGATCAGATTTGGGTATATGAGCAAAACAAATATGACTAAAGGTTTTGGGGGAAGATGAAATAGGTTTAAAGGAGAGGAGCAAATCTCAAGAGGAGTTTTTAAGGTAAGCATCTCAAGAGGAGTTTTTAAGGTAAGCACACGGAAAGGCAT
Source organism: Platanus orientalis (assembly GCA_025762735.1). Lineage (NCBI taxonomy): Eukaryota > Viridiplantae > Streptophyta > Magnoliopsida > Proteales > Platanaceae > Platanus > Platanus orientalis. The sequence goes on along the minus strand of JAOXJP010020521.1, from coordinate 9,302 downwards.
CGTGTTTGTAAGATATGCAACATTTGTATGGCTTTAGCCACACCATTTTGTTCAGGGGTACCAGGAACGCAGTCTAATTGAAAATACCACTCATTAGGAAGAAAGACCCCTTGACATTTATCCTCCCATTAGCAGATGAAAGAATTTGAAGTCTTGCATTAAATTGGGTTACTACCATTTTATGAAATTATTTAAAAGCTGAAAACACATCACTTTACATTTCAATAAGTAAACCCATGTGATTTGAGAAAAGTCACCCACAAAAGTAACAGAATAACTATATCCAAATAGTGAGACAATAGGGTTGGCCCCCACACATTGAAAATGGAAAATGGAAGCAAAGTTTGGTTATTATTAATTGGATAAACTGAAAGACACTGCTTGGCAAGTTTCACAAGATTCATATTGAAAAGTAGAAGAGGAAGAGTGGTTAGGATGATTATGTCACTAGAACAAATCTTTTGAATAAGATGGGCTGGTATCCCTTCTCATTACTAGATTCTACTGGACAGGAGAAGCAACATATAGTGTGGTGTCCAACAAATATAGTCTATCTTTCTCATGTCCCTTATCAACCAACTTCTTTGTCACCAAATCATGAAATATACAATAAAAAGGAAAAAATGTGACTATAATTAGGGTTTTTGGTAATGCAGCTAATACACAAAAGATATAGAGTAAATTTGGGAACATGAAATACAAATAACAACCAAATAAGTAAACAAAACATTTCCTTTCTTTGCAACAACAACAACAACAAACAGCCTTATCCCAACTATTTGGGGTCGGCTTCACGAATCCTGTTCCGCCATTCCGCTCTGTTTAGGGCCTTTCTTTGCAATAGAGGAATAGGAATCATCAGCACTTCGAACTTTATCCCTACTAGAATAAATTTGTTATGTAGAAGAAAGAGATGACATACTAGTCATATGATGGCAAGCTCTTGAATCAATAATCTAGGAGCTATGTGGATATGAGATAGATGCATTAAGTGCTAATTTAGATGTACTTGACTTGTAATTGAAGAAATGGAAGCTGTGGGAGGAGGCTCTATATGAGCCACGAAACAATAGAGGGCTTCGAGTTTCTTCACATGATAAAGTCTCATTAGAAGGAACAACAAGGGCTGATATTGGCTTAGAGAGAATAAAGGTAATAGAGTGAGCACTAGGTTGACCACCACCAAATCTACCACCTACTTTACCCCCTTCTGTAGATCCTCGCTGAGGGGATTGCATCTGTTGTTATTGAGGTCGTCCATGAGAATCCCAACATGTCTTCTTTGTGTATTTTACACGATTACAATGTTCACACTTGTTTCAATCTTTGTCATTAAAAGCATTGCCAAATCTCCCAGTGCCTTTGCCACATGAACTACTTACTACTTTCTCTACCTCCCCTGTCATATACTAAAGGAGAGGAGATTGTGTGCACCTTCAAAACAATCTTACAACGTAAGAAATCGAATCGTGCTTGCACCCACGCTGTAAAGAAAAAAGGCTGATTTGTTTGAGAGGAACACCAACGCCTGTCACAACATCAACACTACAAGAATGATGGAGACCTTTCACACCGTAAACCCTTATACAAGGAGAGAGAAGAGAGCAACAGAGAGAGGAGAAAAATCTCTGAAAAAGTTACCCATGTTTTTGGCATAGAGCCCTATTTATAGATGGCTTATTGGGAGGAGTTTTAGTCCAACTAGAACTCTTACTCCCACTAGGACTTACTCATCTACAACAGATTGGATAAGTCTTGGAAGAGTTTTGGATGAGTTTGGTGCCTTGCCCACATAGATGTCCAAGTTAATCAAACTCTCACATCTCCCACTTGCCTATAGTGTGGCATATCAATTAATCTCATAGCTCCTTTATTCCCCATCCTTCGTGTATCTCATATAGGTTAAAATACGGCATGCAACCAACGGGAGTTGTGATCTCTAGGAGAGAGCACCTCACTAAGTTATGTATTTATATAACTAGTAAAATAATCTCATCTCAGGCAACTCAACCATGCCTTAGACTGATTTATCACATCAAGTTGCGCATTTTCTATCCCATCTGGAGTCCATACTTAGTACAACGCAAACTTCCAGTACTCATTATTTTTTTTTTAACCTTCTAAAAGATTGGTTTGATTCATCTAATCATCTAAACATGGCGCCAGACTTGTGCGTACAACGCTGTCAATGGATATATTAAATTGTCTTCCTTAGCCTTCATGTTACTTAGTCTTGGCCTAATTGCTTTCCCAACCATGTCCCTTTAAACCGAATCACTCATGGTCATAGGAAACTTTCTAAAGTAGGCCCGGTTGGGATTAGGTACGGACAAGGCATGAACGAACAAGGTCCAAGTGGTGTTAGGGGCTGACACGTTAGCATCGAAAAAGTGATTAACATTTTTTGGGGGGGCGCTTTTCACTTTTTGGCATTGATGTGTCTGCCTCTATGCCATTTGGACCTTGTCCGTTCGTGTCTTGTTTGTACCAAATCCTAAGCTATGTAGGCCATGATCGTAATAGCACATGTGATGCAGCGTGCATGTAGGATAATGAGTGTGTATTTAGGAGATAGAAATAAAATTGATAAAGTAATAAAAAAATAAACAAGATTCCTACTCGCAAGTTCACTTGCTAATTCAGGCAATTCTTCAAATTAGGTTCATATGCAATAAAGGAATTAGGGGTCAAAAAAATTAATAAACAATTAAAGACCTAATTAACATGCTTAGATTTTCAATAAGAAACAAAAATTTAATAATAAGGCTAGTGCAGGTCAAACCAGAAAAGTGTTTAAATTAGGCAAAAAAATCAGAGAAATTGGCCAAATAATTCTAGGAATGATCTGAAAGAGCTAAAGATGAATTTATTGACATTTATCATCAATACCAATAATTTAGGGAATGTCTATTTAGGTCAGAAAATAAAAATCTCAGGTCTAGGCCTTATGCCACAACATGCCAAAATTGCCTTTTGTCAGAAATTTGAAAAGAGTCAGATGAGAGAAATTAGTACCCGATTTTGATGTAGAACTCCTCCATGATGTTGTTAGGGGTGAATGCAAGCAAAGTCCATGATCGGAGGAGTCAATTTTGGAATTTACAAAATTTTCAAAAAAATTATCACTCTCAGGTGATGTAATGCCAGCCCATATAAACCTTGATAGTTTATTTTTTTTTATTTTTGAAATTTTATGAGGTAGGACCCACACTGTAGGATCGTCCAAGAGTCCTAAGAAGGTGAGTGAAAATCTTCTTAAAAAAAAACTAACCGTTAGGGAGTATGGGCAATTCTCATGAGAAGACCTGGAGGGGTAGTTTCACACCTGGTAGAACTTTGACTTATTGTAACTTTCAGTGGGATAAGAAATTGGATCTCAATCTTCTTCTCCTAGGATCGTTTTTGAGTCTGAAGTATCCTACCAAAGTGGTTTGAGCAAACTCCTACAAATTAGGAGTAGGGATTCAATCTCCCATGATACCTTGTAAACCTATTTTAACGCTTCTTGTAACTGGACTCTTTGAATATTTGAAATATAGTGAAGCTTCCTACAGGTTTAGGTCTCCTTGGATGTCACCCCCAAAGTCTTCTACCCACGAGGAGTCCATCACAAACCAAATCCCTAAAGAATAACTGACAGGTGTTGATCTCGTGGAGTTACTTGAACTCAGCCATTCACACCTAGCTCTTCCAAGACTGCAATAACTCTTCCAAACTAGTCACGTGGGAGTATATGGGCTGTATGATGGTGGTTGGCCAGCTATGAGAAATACTCTAGAAAAGGTCCTTCAACTAATCTCTTGTTGTTGTGAAGATTGGACTGTATCTATATAAACTCTCCTTGTTCAGCAAGTGTAAAACTGAAAAAGAAATTTTAAGAACAAGAATAATAGAAGAAGGGGAGGAAATCCTTTAACTCAGGAAGGGAGTGGCCTCCACCACTAGCGTTAAACTAGGGGAGAACCTAGACCCATTCTAGGGTTTTGGGTTCTTCAACTTCAACAAAAACAAGAGGAAGCAGAGACTTTAAAATGTGAGAGAAAACTTTTTAATATTATTCTATGAGTTGCTTGGCTGGTCGTGGGATTTATATATAGAGTCCCACTGCCAGAGCAATTGCAATTAAATAGAAAGTGACAAATATAACCCCTCTCTACCACTCCCATGACTAAAATAACCTCAAACTACTGAAAATAACAAAAATACCTCTACATAACACCTATGGACTAAAATATCTTCACCAACATGTATCCCCCTCCAACAAGAGACATAAAAAGACATAAAATAAATAAAAAACAACAAAAGTATTAGTGAACACGGCCCAATCATCATTTCGGTCATGATGTCTGCATCAACATGTAGTATGAAATGTATGTTATGGTGAAGCTCACTAAGAGTTCGTCAACTTCTCAACACCGTACGTGTCAGAATCCAGTCATCCTATGTTGCACCTGACTTGAGTTCTCATAATCCAATTGCCCTATCTTGCACTTGAATAGTCTCACATATGGTTTTCTCAGGTATACATGCATATATAACTATATAAGTATCATGTAGGTTCACCTAGAACCTGCTTCTGATTCCAATCGGGCCGACATCATAAACACATGCTTAGTTTGCACTCTATTGTGCTAGAAGCTAGAGTGAGCATCCACAATATGCTCAATGTTTCATCCTGCTCCCAAATCATGCGCCAAGGTGATTGTGGTATGAGTACATGACCTAAACATAGTGACGAATCACACGATATGTCCAATCATATGGTCATAGTATGTGCAATTAATCGTGTTAATAACAATTCTTACCACATGGAATTACAAATCAACATGATCATCTTATTAAATAAATAAATGTTTACAAATCCCAGAGGTATCTTGTCAAAAACTAAATATGAATAGTTCTAAAGTAGCATTTAAAACATTAAAATCTACACAGTCCCATACTTCTCACATGAGCCTTAAACGTATCATTGGGAATAGGCTTAGTGAGTAGGTCAACAACCATTTGACTTGTAGAAATTTGTTTGAGGACCACCTCCTATTGCGCAACGATGTCTCGTACAAAGTGATAATGTACATCAATGTATATAAAAAAGATGTTAGTTATCTACAAAAAATCTTAGGTATGGTAAAATCTAGGGTATGGTTGGCCATACTAATAACAAGTGGTTTGCATTTTGATTTATATGTCATGATATTTTGTTACTTACAAAGTATAGCTTTTAGTTATTTTACTACTTTATTGAGTTTATTCACTTTATTGTATTGTAATGAAATTATTGATTGTAACATATTGTTATTTACTTTATTATCGTTTTTTGTTTCTCATTTCCTAAGGATTTATTGAGATTCACTTCCCACTGCTTGCTTTCGCATTTCTTCTGACTCTAGTAACTATGTTATAGACTCCACGATCAGATCTGATTTACTTAATGAGAGATCACAACTTCAGACTATCACAAGGACTGCACAATCTTATTTTACTCAAAAAAGGGTTAAACCACAAACCAATAGCTCTACACAAATTAACCAGTCTTCAACTAGTATTCACATGATTAGAATAAAGACCAAACAACCTCAATGTAGTAGTACATAAGCCACAATAAACACAATATTACTGATCGAAACAACACAGACAATATCAAAAGAAAATGGGGCAGGAGCTGTAAACATGGACTGGAAAAGTATTCACCAGCTCTTTAATACATATTTGTTGTTCGTGAAATCAATTTTGGGGACTCTTACGGATGGATCAAAGTCCAACAGCCAATCCCACAAAAAACTCCAGAAAAAATTCGCACCATAAACTTTTCTCAAAACTAGAATTTTTTATCTTTAATGCAGCCCATGTTAAGAGACTTCTATATGTTCCACCTCTCAAAAGGGCTAAATTCAAAGCCCATGTAAGTTGGGGGTATTTTAAACTTTAGGCAAGTTAGGGGTAATTTTAGGAATTTTAGTTTATGGGTTTCTTTGTAATAAGGCTTGATGCCAGGTTTATTTTTATTTTTTGGAATTCTAGAGAAATATATATAGCTGGTTGACAACTAGCTTAGGAGTCTTTAATTTAGAAGTTAAAGGGAAGATTTGGTCAATAAAAGGGGGGCCCACATTGAGCTGTACGATAACCCTATAGGAATAAGATTTTAGTAGTTAAAATATCATGGGATCTTACTAGATAGGAAGGGATATGATATGGAAAATATGGGAGAATAATTGGGTTTCTAAAACAAACCCAATTGTGCACCTATAAAACCCTCTACCCCATTGAGTCAAGGCATTGAAGAATTTGAATAAATTATGGTTTTCTCATAATTCACGGTTGGTGATGTGACTTTCTTCTATGGGTTGGTGCCACTAGAAAACCCAATCGGTTGGTACCCTTTTGCTTCTTCTTTCTTCTAGTTCTTAGTCCTCTTATTCTTCTTGTACTTCTTATTATTCCTCTCGTTACATTCAAAATGTTTCCCAATGTTTGCAGAAGTTCTAAGTGTTGCTGGATTAGAAATTTCTACCATTAATCATGTATGATTGAGGCTGCAAAATTTCAAAAGTTTTCCTGAATTTCTCCCTTCAAATTGCCCTTTCCTAGGGTGTTTGATGCGAGAGCATATAAAGTCAAGAAAAAAAAGCTTAAGGACCATGGATAGTCCCTAAGATGTGTCCAGTAGTTAGGGATTTTTATGGTTGTTTTCAGTTTATTTTAGGGTTATTTTATTTACGTCCATTTACTTTTAAGATTGTTTCTGAGTCTTATTTTGGGTTTTATTTTAATGTAACCTGACTCTTAAGGCTTTAGAAATAAATTTTAACTTCATTTAGATTTTATGTAATAAGGCATTAATAGCCAGGGATTTAGATGCAAATTAGGAATTTTATTTAGAGTTTAAAAGAGTCCTACTTAGATTATGAGTGATGAAGAAATCTTGCCACGTGGTAAACTTAGAGTGTACTAGCACCGGATGAGAGTTCCCTAGAGCCTTTATATAGACTAGAGATTGTTCGGAGTTCATCACTTCAACCGGGAAGTGATTCCAATATGATTTGAGTGTGACATGTTTTTTGAGGCATGTGGGGCCCACTTGTCCATGTGGGTGGGTCCACATGAGGACATCAACATGGCGTATTTGTTAGGCTCTTATTTCAGTCCTAAGAGTTATTTCTTATTTTTTTGTATTTTTTTTAGTTTTTTTTGTATTAGGGGTATATTGGTCATTTTTTGATTTTGGAGGGGCTTATGTGCAAAATCAGAGTTTGAGGGTTTTAGTTGAGAGAATAAGTACATGTTGTATGAATTAGAGTGTTTTTTTATATTAGTTTTGTTTTTATTTTATTTGGGCTTTATTTCCTAATTTAGAAGCCCATTGTCAAATTAGACTTTTGAATTTTTATAAATAAGAAAGGTTGATCATACAGCCCATATTTTGAGTAAGGTGTATTCTATATCTTCAATTAGTTGATCCTTGCTACTGCCCATGCTAGTGGACTATTTTCACAAGTCTATCATGTGAAATTCCTAAGTCGGTATGATCTTAAAGGGGGGATGAATAGGATATCTACAATTTTTCGGTTCTTTCAATTTAATTTCTTCACCCTCTTGTGATTTACTTTAATTTAATTAAAGATGCAGTGGAAATTCTTTTAATTAGTAAATCAATTTCTATGAACTTATCATAGACCACGAGGCTCTGTCATGTACTATAGTGTTACCTATAGTAGAGCGGGAGCAAGGTTGATAAGTTCCCTAAGGTTCCTTGATTATGAAATTCCTAGAGGGCGGGTGAATATGATATGTATAATTTTTTTTTTCGGTTCTTTTTAAAAGTTATTCAACCCTCTTTTGATTTACTTAATTTTATCTTAATGTGCAGTGAAAATTCTTTTACTTAAGTAAATCTCTTTTCTATGAACTTATCATAGACCACGAGGCTCTATCATGCACTATAGTGTTACCTATAGTAGAGCGGGAGCAGGGTTGATAAGTTCCATAAGGTTGTTTGATTAATCCTTTTTGTATTAACCTTAGTTAGAGTCATATTCAATTACCTCACAATATGATCACTTAAGTTTAATACTTAGAGTGAAGTCCTAAAGTGATCTATAAACAATGAATTGCAAATTTAATATACGTTACAAGATGTTTAATTAAACTTAAATGATAGATTAGCCAATTTGCAAATTCACTAAGGCCTAGATGCTTGTGTTCAAATGTGATATGGAAATTTAGTGTGTTGAACAACTTTGCATTATCAATATAAACATAAACACTTAGGTGATAAATTCTCTATGAATTACAAACCAAGTATGCAAGTGTGCTCAATTAGTCCAATTAACAAATTCAACTAAGTCCTAAATGCTTATGCTCAATTATGATATGAAAATTAAAGAACAATCACAAAGCATGCAATCACAAAGACACAAGTGTTTATAGTGGTCGGCACACCGGCCTACGTCCACTCTCTAATGCTCACTCCGGAGGTGTGTTAATTTTATTAATAGTTATACCTAACTATTACAATGATATCAACAAGACCTTACCTCTAGTGTCTCCGATAGAGGTGACTCCACACTTGTGTCTCCGGTAAGTGCTAATGAGTTCAGTGTCTCCGACAAACTCCCAATAGAGCTTTTGGTGTCTCTGGCAAAAGCTTCAACGTCCAATGGCTCTGGTTGACATACTCAAGTGATGGATATGAATGTAAATGATAGTGGTGCTCAGCCTCTCAATAGGCAAATATAACTAAGTTCTTTACAACGGGTGTAGAGAGCTCACTATGACATTTCCTAAGTTGGGCTCTTACTCTCTAAAGCTCCTTAAATGTTTCGAGGGCTATTCTTCAAGTCTTGGATGATGATTGATCCAATATTTTTCTCTCAAGACTTGGTTACACTCCTCTTTGATGATTTTACTATCTAGCTCAAGAACGCCTCATGTAAAGAGGATTTTCAAATGATTTTTATGAATAGGATGACCAAGAATATCATAGAGGAGTTATGGGAGAGTCCTTTGGTCATTTGGGACTAGTCCCAAGGTCATATAGGCGAGTCAAGGCTTCCTAAGCCTTCAAACGGTCTAACAATTGCGACCTGGGGCGCCCCCCAGGACTCTGGGGTGCCCTAGGTACATCACCCCAGGGCGCCCCAAATTACTCACGGGCGCCCCAAGCTAAATTCCAAAACTTAAGTTTTCTAGAATCTCAGGCCGGGTGCCCCAGAGTGTTCACGGGTGTCCCAGCTCCCCTATTTTCTGCACATACACCTCTGAGTAAAATGGCTATAACTTTCTCTAGAAAACTCGAAATT
>JAOXJP010020510.1:0-17314 GCA_025762735.1 Platanus orientalis | reverse complement strand
ATATGCAGGTAAATGAGGTGAAGTCAGATCTTTCTCAAATTGGATTTGATATTGAAATAATCCACCAAATGGTATCTGGACTGGTAAGTTGTTTACATATATTTCCAGTATTCTAAAGCTTAAAGTAGGCCAATGGGATGTGTATTTTAATTATCCAAAAAAAAGGGATGTTCATTTTACTGATGTTCTAATTGTTCCACCGAGCAGGAAGGAAAAATTGAACTTCTTGAAAGCAAACAGGTTATATTTTGTCAATCATCATGAGTTAATTCTTCTATATTTGATTCATTCACCGAGAGTTCTGACTTTTTGAACTTGTACAGGATGTTACTAATTCAGGTCTGTGGTATCTATGCCAATTTGCTGGGGGCATTAAAGAAGGCCTCAATACTAAATTTTTTCAGGTCAGACACTTAATATCTGCAATTATGCTCTCAGTTTAGCTTCACAGCTTAGAGTCAGATTTGATTAAATTATAGGCACTGATAATGAAGGATGATGAAATGTTAGTTCAGCTTATGGAATGATGACCGAGTCCAAGTTAACAATTCACCTCCATCCATTGGTGGCTAACATTTCATGTTTGACATTGAAAGTTCACATACGGTGTTAATTAATTGAGTTAAACGAACCTGGTTTCATCCTCTTTGCATCTTATTGGCAAGCTAGGTACCAAAATCTCATTGTTTATCTTAATATCATCATTTGATGAAATGAGTAGACTTTCAAACGGCTGAAGGAAAGAAACTTGGCATAAAAACTTTTAGGCTTCCAAATGAGAGATGTGGTTTGTAGCTTGCTTAGTGTCATGGTATCCTTACGTTTTTTTTTTGCTTTAGTATTTAATTTACCATTTTGAATTATCTAGAGCTTAGAAAAGTTGCATAGGCATTTTTGAAGCGGCTAAAGTCTGGAATGTTGGTGAGTTGGGTACTGTAGTTATTTGACCTATATCTGAGTGATGAAGAGATTTCCTTCTGGACCATGATTAGAACAATGTTAGATGAAATATGTACTGGATGATATTTCATGAATTTTAAGCAGACAATATGGCCATACACTTCTATTTTTTTTTGTTTCCTGGCAGTCTTTGCATGTAATCATGTATGTTTATGCTATTAATGCAGTGTCAATTATTCATTTTATTTCTTGTACTTCATAATGAATAAGCAGAATAATCCATGTATTATCTGACTGATTCTAACTCATTATGTATTGGTTTTGGAGTTGAAAATCCGAATCTGTTCTTCAATACTAGGATTGCAATCCTTGTTCCTGAAGTTTGAAGGAATGAGCATTTCGCTGGACCTGGTTATTGACTGTGTCACTACTCAAATCAAGTTATTGATAACGGTGAATTATTTTTTTATTTTTTTTATATGACAGGATATGAGTGTTAAACCTCTACCAGAACGTTCAACAATGACCTATGAAGAGAATTCACTCAAGGTACATCAGACATTGATATTCACTTTCTTGAATATGCATTTCGTTGCTCCTTTATTTATGTTATATGTCCCAATTATTGTCTTTCAGGGACTCCAATTCATTGTTGAAACCATTGGGTCAGGCAAGGTAGAGAAATCAAAGACAAGCACAGAATCTCAAAATGTTTTCGATGACAAGCCTGTCAAAAATGTTTCCACAGCAAAAACGAGAATACACAGGGAGTATTCAATTGGGATTTCTTTGACAAGGGACATCACAGGTTCTGACTTGTAAATTTTTCATATCTGATCATTTTTGTGAATGAACCTGTTTCTTATTGATCATATGGGCTTGGTAGGCTCTCTGGCTTCTCCATTTGGGTTGGGGCTAATATTGTTGCAATGAGGTCACAATGTCGGACCTTGATTTTTTTTTTCTTTCTTTCTGTTCAATTGGTACATGGGGATGCAATTTGTTGATCCCAGGAGTGTGCAGCTAATACAAGTTGTAAGTAAGGCACAAGCTTCCCATTGTTGTATTGCTCTTGATTCTTGATATACAGTTTCAGGAGTGCTGTTGTTAAATGGTTATCACGAAACATGAAACCGATGTTGTTTTCCTGATCAGTTTTATGATTGAATAACTTGTAATGAAAGGATGCTTTTGCCTAAAGGATCTTTTGCATGGTTGAATGTGAGTTATGCCTTCCTGAGATTTCAAAAAATATTGGGTTCAGATGCAGCCGACTCATCTTATAACTGTTAAAAGTGGATACATGATACACTCTAGGTGCATCTTAGGGGTCATCGGTTGGATGGTTAGGACCATGTGGCTGGTTTTACTTGGAGGTGTGTATTTTTCCTCTAAGCTGTTTTCCTGTGTTTTTTATTAACCTTTTGATTAATGAACGACCCTAACCACCACTCGAACCCTTTGAGCCTGGTCATGCAGTGTTCCCCGCAAGGAGCCCACGTGCTGTAGTCCATACTACAGAATCGTGGGGCTGCAAATTATCCGAATAAACATCTGTATCAATATGTATATTCGGTCTGTTTAAAGTGAATCTGGATCTTCTATATCCAATCCAGAAAATTTCCGTACCCGTTTAAGTGTATAGCTTTGCCTTTTCACAAAATAATTTTGTTAGGTTGTTTTTTTTGTGGGATTTCACTTTATTGATTTTGGATATCTAAGTATCTGGATGGATATCTGGATATCTGGGTAGATGTCCGAATATTCTATTAAGTGAATCTCTGGTAAAATAGGTTTTTTTTTATTTTTTATATACTCATCATGTAACTTGATGTTCGAATTCAATTCAGTATCAGTTTCTTTAGATGGATTCAGATACAGATATGCTTATATTGTGTTTGTATCTGGTCTGTTTGCAGCCCTAAATTTCATAGCATGCCTTGCTTACTTCTTAAGACTAGAGGAAGGCCAAAATTGACCTGGGTGGAGGTAGTAAAGAGGGACATGATAGCTTGTAATTTAGCAGCAGATAAGGCCTTAAACAGAGCGGAATGGAAGAGCAGGATTCGTGTAGCCGACCCCAAATAGTTGGGATAAGGCTGTTTGTTGTTGTTGCCTTGCTTACTTCCAAATAGATTTAAACGTTCTAGGGTGAGAAATTTAATTCACATAAAGGGGATTGGCCTTTCACCAAAAATAATAATAATAATAAAGGGGATTAGCCAATACCACCTCATTGTGTCCTATCAACCCACGAGACAAGATTTTTTGATCCAGCGATTTTGACCAGCTCAAAGGAGGACACCATCATAGCTCTTCAAAGACTACTTACAGCCCCAAAGTCAGCTCAAGTGATGATCTGGATCATCTAGTTGGACGTGATTCGAACGGCCAGAAAAATGTTTTAAGTTAGTTCCTGATCAGAACCGATTTTTGGTTGTTGGGTGGCCTGATTGATAAGCGGACCCAAAGTAATTGGGATAAAGCTGCTGTTGTAGGTAGGTGCTTCTATCAACATTTTGTTACAAAATGATTTGTAGCTTGCAATTTTCCTTTTCCCGTCGCATTCATTTTGTCAAAGCTAGAAGATCTGCATCCATGGACCGACCCCATTGTGTCCACCGTGTAGGAACTATGAGATCACCCCAAGGACCACAGACCGATCATAGAACCCTTTTTGTGATGGAACAAGAATCTTTGATTATTGTGGGTCCGTTGCTCAAGGCTAAGGACACATGCTTTTAGTTTGGTAGGTTGCAAGGTTGTATATTTTAAATATCTTTTCTTGTTAGTATTGCATCTAAATGAGGTTTTTTATAATCTTGAATATTCTAGCCATTTAGAGAGAATAAATTCTCTTTTTAGTACAACATTTCATTATTTTAACTCTACCAACCAGGCAACAATAAGTGTCTTGTCATGGTGTAATGTCTCTCAACATTAAGGGGCAATTAATACCAAAAGAAACAACTCTTCATCTCCCACTTGGGAGTTTATGATCACAAATGATAAGTTCTTCATCTCCCACTTGGTCAGTATGACTCCAAATGAATAATTAGCAATCATTGGTTGTTTAGTTAATCCGAATAAACGACTACTCCAACACATAAAATGCCTGTCATCATACATTTGATTAATATCTCTTAATTGTGCGGTTATTCTTGTGTCCATTTTATTTCAACATACTAAAAATCGACAAATTATAGTCAATGAGTCTAAAGTGACTATTTCCCCTTAATCTTATTGACCATACGTGCATTTTAAAATCAATTATTACAATGACTTTGGTCAATAAATCAACAATAATTGCATAGTAGACATGTAATTTATTATGTTATTTCATCTCTTATAAAGATCAAATACATAATGATAACAAGCTTAATGTGTTTTAATTTATTTTCATTTTTTATAACTTAAATGACAGCTTAATTATCATTCATAATTGTAATCGACTCACATGGTATACCATTGATTTGTAAGTCTTCAAAGAATCTTTTAATTTATACAACTACTATGGCTGTCATACTACAAACAATAAATTTTGCCTCAATTATGCATTTTGCTATATATCCCTGCCTTTTGTTAGTTTAGGAGATTGCTCACCCTCTATTTATACAACTACCATGATTGTCATGCTACAAGCAATAAATCTCGCATCAATTATGCATTTTGCTATATATCCCTGCCTTTTGCTGTTCCATGAGACTACTCCACCTATAAAAAGAAATATATGACCAGTCACATACTTTCTTTTATCTAAATCTCCTGCATAATTGATAGGGTTGTCAATGAGTCGAGCCTGAACTTCCATTTAAGCTCATTTAGCTAAGTGAGCTAAATCGAGCTTTACTAGGCTCAACTCAATAAAAGCTCAGCTTGTTAAGGTAATACCTATACATAAATACAAAAATAAGTATTGCATTTGTTTGGGTGGAGAGAAAATCGTCCATTTGCTTTAAATCACTATAAAAAAGAGTATTAAACATTTAATATGACATGATGTCACAACTGACAATGTTTCACATAATTAGTTTTTAATAAAAAAAACGTCATACATCCTCATGTAGGTACTGACGACAAGTGTTTTCTAAAGCTGTCTTTAACAGGAGCAAAATGTCATTTGCCCATTTAAAATATAAAATAACTTGTATTTTTACTTATGTGCTATGCAACCTGCACTATTGCCTAACAAAATGATGTGATTTGAATTGGTTGCCTCAAAAGCTAAATACTTTTTAAATTGAGAATGCATTATACATGCCACGTGGTGGGTTATGGTTGATCACAATTTATCCAAGCCGAGTTGAACCTGAGTTGAACTTGATTCTCAGGCTCATCACAAGCTTGAGCCGAGCCTGAGCTTAAGGTTAGTGTGGCGAGTTTGAGTTGAGCTAGGCAAAGCTCACCTTAGCTCGGCTCGTTGACACCCCTAATAATTTGTATCACCAAAAACTATTAATTCTAATTCATTATATTGGTAAGCCATTTTATAACGTTTAATTCATTGAAGATATCTGAATATCCATTTTATTTCTTTTCAATGTTTCCTTCCAAGTTTACTTTGATATCTAATTATAAGAATTAGCATAGGCCAAACAAGGTTTTGTACACAATATTGTGTTCATAACACCACCAATAGCTTGTGCATAAGGAGTATATTTCTTTTCATTTAGTTCTTTCTGATTAGTGGGAGGCCTATTTTGTTTAATTTTGTTTCTTTAGATATAGGAGTTTCTACTTATTTGTAATTTTGCATTTCAAATTTCTCTAGTATTGATTATAGATAGTTTCTATGTAATAAATATATAGTTTGAGTTTTTCTATCTCTTTCTATCTTAATAGCCAATACTAAGTTAGCATCTTTTATGTCTTTCATTTCAAATTTGAAAGATGACCAATCTTTTGTTTTATGAATTAAAGAAATATTATTTCAGGCTAAAAGTATATCATTTACATACAGAGTCATTATTAGAAATATACTCCCACTATTCAATGAATATACAATGATCGTATGAATTAGATATGAAACCAAATTCAATAACAATTGCATAAAAGTATAATACTACTTCTTAGAAGCTTGTTTTAAACCATAAAATGTTTTGATAAGTTTGTATACTTTATTTTCTTGTCTAAGAATTTCATATCCCCTAAGTTTATAACATAAAAATTTCTTCATTAAGTCCACCATTTAGAAATATTGTTTTTACATTTATTTGGCATAATTCTAAGTCAAAGTGTGATGCCTAGTACCAATATTATTCTTATTAAGGTGAAATATGCTAAATGTGAATATATTTCTTTATAATCTATTCCTTTTTTTTTTTTTGGGTGTGTGTGTGCGTTACAAGTCTTGCATTTTTTTCATTTAAGGTCACATTTGCTTTCAACTTTTTTTTTAATTACCTTTTATAGAGGATTGTCCATTCTTAAACTTTTTCCTAAATCTTGGTTTTTTCATCTATTTTTCTTTGTTCTCTCCGCTTCAAAATGCACTAATGTAGGTAAATTATGCATTGTCAAGGTTTTGCCTGATAAATTAAGGGTACTTACTATTGGTTCCCAAGATTCTAAAAGAAAATGTAAAATTGTAAAAAATTGTATTTTCTTTTCGGGAATAACATTTCTAACAACTGTTAATTCTTTAGCTATCATGTTCATTTTATTTATGTAGTCCATTATATTCTCATCATTTTTTATCTTATAAGAATAATATTTTTCTATAAAATGTAGGACTTAGAAATGTGTTCATAAGAAATATTGATAGCGTCAAACATTTGTTTAGCAAACTAATATTCTTCAAAGAGTACTTTAATATCGGGTTTTATGGAAGTCAACATACTAGTTTTACCCATCTTATTTTCTTTTACATATTTGTTATATTCTTTTATAATATTAACATTTGCATTTTCAACAAATGTTTCAGGAGACAACAAATTGTCTCTAGATTTTTAAAGTTCAAAAGATTTTGGTGGTCAACACGTATTTGAAAAACTCAACAAACTGAATTGCACATTTTCAATTTTGTTTATTATTTTGCCACATGTCAACCATTGAAATCTTCTGAACAATATCTAAACTTCAACATTCTAGAGAGAATCCTGGGGGGATTATGTCTCTCTCTACTTGGCCATAGCAGATACAAGTTCACTCTCTCCTGGTTGGGAAGTTAACTTGATTTTCAGCTTGTTTGTGTTTGATCAGTTTCGAGACAAATATTTGACTTTCCAAGGTAGCATCTTTAACAACCCAGTATGAAGGCCATGAAAGTCATTATTCTCTTGATCTAGGTAGCAAATTAGGTCCCTTTTGAACGCTCTAAGCAAGGCAGTTCACAGTTGATACTATTTGCAATTTGTAGTAATTTTTGAAGGGGAGCAACTGTCCTGTCCAAGACACCAGTGAACGTTATATGGAATAAATTGGGTGGAAATTTGAAATTTCATCCAACTCCCACCCATTTTATTCCCATAGAACATTTATTTTGTCTCTGAACAAAATTATCCCCTGTAATCTGCTGTCATCCCACAAGGGCCCGTCTGGATGGGCATTGGACTTGATAAAACAAATTGCATTAGAGAAAATATTGAAAAAGAATGTCACAAATTACAGTTGGGATCGTCTCCTGTCCATAAATAATCTTGTTGCTTCAGGAGACGTACACATACCAAAATAGTGAAAATCACTACTTATGGTTTTTGCTAGAAAACCATTTGTTTCCTTAAACCCACGAAGGGTTTTCTAGCAGATATGTTAATTATCCAAAAGGATCGTCTCCTGTCCACAAAAATCTTATGGGATTTAGGAGGTGTACACATGCAAAAAAAGAGAAAATCACTACTTTTTTTTGGTATATGTATGCCTCCAAAAGCCACAAGATTATTTGTGGACAGGAGACGATCTAATCTGGTTAATTATGAAAACTATAAGTCTTCTATTTATGGGTATTTTACTCTTTCTTTTAATAGAGCTATGGCAACTTCTTTTTTCGATGAGGTAGGAAAAGTGCATGTCTATATATTTAAGTTGTGAGCATGCATTAACTAAACTATTCGTCGCTGGAGGTTACGAATGGTATATGTTACCCCCAGTTCCCATATTCAGTAGAGATGAACATCTCCTTGTTATTTGCTTCCTACTAATAAACATTAGCATTAACTACTATTAGTTGGCTTGTTACAGGACGATTGTTCTCTATCTTATGGGTACCGGAAATGGCAAGGGTTACAGTATTTCTTTCTTCCCATGTTTGAATGAATGTACAACCCCCCTTCCTCATCATTCTAAACTATACACGAAAGTTCCCTGAGCATGGAAGCAGGGGCAGAGCCACATAGGAGCAAGAGGGGCTGCCCCCCCTCAATGTCTTGAGTACTCTTGTAATACTAATGGGTCAGACAAATTTTATACCTGATTGGAATCAATTGCCCCCCCCCCCTATTGGAATCAGTTGCCCCCCTTTAATGTGTAAGTACCCCATGATTGAAATCAGTTGCCCCACCTTACCAGAAAATGAGTTCACATCAACTCCAATCTGACTGAACTGGTACCACTCCATTTTCTGCTCAAGATGTAACACAATTTTTGACAAAGGGCGCATTAATAAACGGAGCAAATTTCCTACCCAGGATGGTGTCCAGGGTGCCAAGTGACTTCATTTGGAATAAAATGGGTAGGAATTTAAAATTTTATCCAACCACTGCCCATTTTGTTCCATGTGAAGTCACCTGGTGTCCTGGACAGAACATCTATTTTGATTCATTAATACCCAAGTACTTATTAATTGTATATTTATCATAATACCCTCCTTTGACTCATGTGTATTGGCTCAAACACCCTTTGTAAGGCCACATGTCACGCATTGATTGCTAATGGAGTGGTATCTATCCATTGAGACTGGAGATGATTTAAAATCCCGGAGAACGCTTGCCCTCGGATTAGGTGCGCCCCTTAATGGGTGCCAACAGTGTGCCCCCAACTAGCAGGTGACACATCACAGTGAAAAAGTGATTTACACTTTTTGGGGGGTGTTTTTCACTTTTTTGATATAACGTGTCACCCTTTGATTGTAGGCATACCATTGGCACCCGTTAAGGGAGCACACATAATCCTTTGGCTTGCCCCCTAGGTGAAAATCCTGGCTCCGCCCCTGCATGGAAGCACATATCAGTAGCAAACCATTTGAAAAACATGGTGATGTTACCTGCAGACATATTATATTGGAAGTGATAGCTAAGTCACACATCATTTGTTTTTGTTTTGTATTCACAATAATTATAAGTAGAAGTTTTTGCTTATGTTGCAGAAAGTCATTTGTTCAGTACCTCGAACCTAGCTTGTGGTTGGCCAAAGTTCATGCCACTTGGTGAATTTAATGACCCAGAGAAGGTTTCATGCAGGATAATACTTGCTTGGTTGAAGCACAGGTTACCGTCCTTGGATTGGTCACTAAATTGGCATAAGCAACAATAACAACTTGGCTATGGTTTACCTTTCCCAACACACATTATTTGCTTTGTGATGACTTGGTTGGTACTTACTATTACAGTTGTGTATTTGCTTTGAGGTGGCTTGTTTATGACTTACTACTACGGTTTTATTTAATGTTGATGAATATTATCATATATAATGTGATTGTCACCATCTTTAAACTATAAAAATAACACCCACTTTGTAAGCTAAACAATATATGATGTTTATAATGAGAATTCCAGACAGACGATCCTGGCTTCTCTATTTGATCATTACATTGCACGATTTAAGATTGTCCACTCAGTATAATTATTTGCACCAATGCCTCAACGCACAAAGATCTGCTATAGCAAATTTTACTGTGGCTTTTTGTAGCATGAACAAAAGCATGGGTTTATATCCCAACATTTGGTTTGAAAACATGGTTAAAGTAGGTTGGCCTGCGCTATTGAATTCGATTTAAGGTTCCTCTACTGCAGCTTAAAGTCTGTCATCAACTGTAGTGCAACACGTATCCCAATAACATGAAAACCATCCACCCAAATTTGATCTGTGGGATAGATGTCACAATGCATTCGTCTACAAGACAATGGTAGACTTTAAGCTGCAATAGAGGATTTGAACTTTTGAATTTCCATCAGTGCCGCATCAAATTATTGCGATTAAACCATGTTCATCATCATTATCATCATCATCACCAATTCAACCTTGTTACCCTCACAAAATGAGGCCCCTTTTCTTGTTGAGAAAGGATCTCCTACACTAAAATTTGTCTGTCCCCCAGTCCCCACACCACAGGCTGACATGTCAATTTTTTTTTTTTTTTTGTGCCTATTTTTAGGTAGCTACCTTTGATTCAATGAATCACTTCTAATAAAGAGAGTGTCCACTATTTTTGTTAAGGCAACTGATGCAGTGAGCATTTAGGGATGAATCCAGCTAACTGATTGAATACAACCTTCTAACAAATCTTTTTGATATTCACAGAAGAAAATATTAGGAAGAATGGGATCTGTGATTTTTACAAAGGAATCACAAATTAGGGTAAAGAGAACTCTCAATAACTTAAAACTTCATTCAATCATCTATCACTAATAATTCTACATTACATTGTTTATTTATAAATTTAAGACCCATAAAAATAAAGAATTCCTAAACAATTCTGAAGAAATTCATGCAAAATCATCTAAAAACATTTCCAATCACATGTGACATCTTTGAGTGAGATATTCTTCTTGATATCAATTGAATTTGAAAATTATTTGTAAAATAACAATTGTAGCTCTTGAAGTATTCTTTGCAACACATGAAAAATATCGTTAATTAGACTACTATGTGAAAATTTATGCCATATGGAAATCACACTATGAAAAACCTTCTAAATAATGAATTTCCCTTTTTAACCCAAATTAAGAACCTAATATTTTAAAAACTCTTTCCTACCAAAATGAAGATTTAACAAATAGAAATCTTTGATAAAACCAATACATATCACTAAGTAATTCTAAAATAAAAGAAATATATATTTTTTCTTCCTTGATTTTCTCCTAAAACATACCCATCCTGAAATCATAGGCTGCCATTTGTCGCATTACAACATTTTCCTTAGGTCAAAAAAAAAAATTCACCCTCAAATTCAATGCATCTTCATCAAAATAATTAATTCAATGCTTAATGTTAATAAACACATCAGATGTTTAAAATACTATCCAAATTCTTCTAATCTTAAACTCTAGAAATTTGACTTCTTTTCACTCAAATCCTCAAGCAGAACATCATATGAAAAATTATGTTTGGGAGGTGATGGGATAGACATGAACACATCTATCAACACCCAAATTTTGACTCGGGTTATGTGATAGCATAAGGACAGCATAACAGCATTTAGGCATCAAGACTCTAAGTACCCTTGGCTTAGGAAGAGCAAACTTGGACTCTAGGAGGTTAGCATCTCCAAAGAGGTCTTTCTAGATACTCCAGTCCCAAATGAATCAGTTAAAGTAGCCTATTACAGCCCAAAATGCACAATTTTAGGATAAACCCTAATCTCTCTCAAAAGCACCAATAGGACTTTAAAGGTCCACATTTTAGAACCCCATTCATGTCATCATCAGTAGGCTTTCCACCTCCTGTAAGCCTTTCTTTAGCAAAGCATCATAGATGAAAAAATTATCATTTTACCATTTTGCCTTTAAAGGCTCAATACTCACTATTTGTCATCTAGATCACTGAATTTCTCCTACCTACATAAGCCTTCTTGTCATGAAGCATCATAAGTGAAGAATTCTCATTTTCACCTTTTTTTGACCCGTGGACAAAAAATTACCATTTTACCCTTGCCACTCAAAGAATCTACCCCTAGACCCTCACAAGATCTCCGGAACCTACCGTGGTCCGAATAGTGTAATTTCAGATCCTATGCATCCCTGAGTCTCTCTGCTCTAAGGAACTCATCACAGATCAGACATTACTCAAGAACGACAACAACCAATTTCTCAATTTATGATAACTCTGACCAAGAAATAACCCTTGCAAAAACTCTCAGAGATTCATCCGACCTCCGAATCTAGAAAGGTCAGTTGCCATATCTCGGCCTCGGCCTTAACTTTAAATCTACAAGTCTAAGAGGAGAGTTTTGAAATCTCAAATCTCTAAGGAATCTCAAATCTTCCCAAAAAGTTCAAAAGGCTGTTTTCCCACTTTTTGCCCTTATGAAGCTAGAATATTTCCTAGACCTCCAAATCAAGATCAATTAGTGTTCATTTCTTTAAAATCATGAGGCCTTCGAAAAGCTATCTCAAGAGCAAGAACTTTCACAAAATCTATCTGCCAAGATTCCCTCAAATACTTCAACAAGCATGATAAATCAAGTCTAAAAATCAGGTGCTCGACCAACTCCCGGGAGTGCATCTAAGATAAAAAAATTCAAATAGTCAATGGCCACACCACTGTAAATTCAGAGCCTCAAGACTATCAGATCCCCACTAATTTGTAGAAAATCCGTGACTCAAGTAGTCATTTATGCCCAAACCCAGAAAAAGCACATTTTGTCTGTATTTGGCATGCGGAATGCCCTTAAAAGTTCTCTCGGACCCGGAATACAACAAGACCAGAGCCATTTTCTCAGTTTCACCCATGTCTTCAATAAAACATTTCACAAACTCCTGGTTCAGAGAGAATGTCTGGCCATTTAATTCCACCTGGCTTCAGGTAGCTACAAAAACCCAATTTGTTCAAGTGACTTTGCTTTAAAAAAACTCTTGGCAACTGCCTAGGAATCCAACAACCAATCTGTCAGCTCCTGTAGTTTCGAGATTCCTCAAGCTTTAAATCCCCCAGATACGGCCCATGGCGATATTTTATAGAAAAAGCAGTGGCATTCCCTATCCAATTTTGTCAAATCGCTCGAAAAATGGTTTTTAACCTAATTTTCTGCTTAGGTACCGTAATCCTCCGTAGTCAGAAGTTGTAAATCACCTGGACCTAGGGTCATCTATTCTTGGGTGATTCTTGGATCAATTTTACCATCTTGCCCTTTCAAAATGCATTTGAGTGCTTTTCAGATCTAAAAAACCATAATATCACCCCTTTACCCTTTTCATAATTTAGTTCCAACTGAACCAACGTGACCTGAGCATTTGTGACCTCTGAGATTGACACTGACTGGGCTGACTTCCTAACTCAAGAGCTCACGAGGAGTGATGGCAGAGAGAGGGTTCAAAAAAATTCAAAAGCAACCCTAGTCATCAAATGAGCTAAAATGTAGATATTTAGCATTCAATGCATTCACACCTTAAGGCCATTTTTAGCAACCCTTGGATTGACATCTTCCCATCTGATTTTTCATCCTCCTCCCTTGGATCCTCACCTTGAATTTCAAATCCCTAGAGAGCTTATCACAATCCCCCATTTGGCATCTCATGCCATACCCTTAAAGATTGCAACTAATAGGATTACCCCAAAAGGCATCTCCCATGCTCCCCTTCCACCTCGTCAATCCATGCCAATAAGCATAATTCAATCCCCACCCTCCACCTCATTTGATCCAAGCACATCCCCATCTTCCACCTCATTTTGGCTGAATTAATCCTAGCCTTCCACCTAACAAAATCTAGATTCAATCCTAGCCCTCCACCTAGTTTAGGATAGAGATCATCCTAGCTCTCCATCTAGCAAACCCCAAGATCAATCCTAACCCTCCATTGCACCATTTTGAGGCTATAAATAGCCCCAAATTCGTGCAGCCCTAGGTTGGCAACAAGAACCCTAAAAAATCCTAAGGTAAAAGAAGAAGAAAATGAAGAAAAAAGGAAATTTGCAAACCTTAGGCCACTTTGGGCCCAAGGTAAGCCTAAACCTTAGTTTAATTTACTCCCTCCTTCATCATATATCAAATTAGCATGTTGTTATGTTATCCAATTCATGCTAGAGCACTGCTATAATTCAAGTTATATAATAGAGGCTCAACAGCCTCTACTTGCTTTCATTTTTAACCAATTACCATGTCGATTTTCTTGTGAGTTTTGTAGTAGGTTGTTTGAGCCCAAATTTTACTATGTTAGACTAAACATATACATGATATGCTAGATTTAATTTTATGAATATAGGAGCTGTAGAAGACCTCAAGATGGCCCCCTAAACAAACTCCAAAAAACTGGTCTTTTGAGACCTAGTTTTGATGAATATTTGTTGATTTTATTGTGAATTTTGTATGCATGATCTATTGCTCAAATTTTTATATGATGTTCATGTATATATCCCTTGCTAGCATGCTTAATTTCAGAATTTTTTCAAAACCCTAAGGGTTCCAAACTTGAGAAATCCAGCTATTGGATTTTATCCCAATAACTAACGTCTAATTTTTAGTGAATTAAAAATCAGGCATTGAACAAATAGGCGTTGAGATCTAAGACCCACCCCAGGGAGCCCTGATTCTTTTCCAACCCTATCCTATGGCAAACCTAACTTTTGACATTCATTTATGTGCATGTGCACCACTGTAGGCCCTCATTTCTTTCCCAACGCCTGAATTTAATTTCAGGCGTTGGATGAAAATTCAGGCGGTGAAGTAAATTTCAGGCGTTAAGCTTAGGTTTAAAAATCATGTTTTCCAAAATTTAGTGTAGTGTAAGTCCACCCTAGGGTCAGTGCATGGACCCAGGAGAGACCCTACCCCTCTAGGCCCCACTTTGGTGGCCCAAAACCCTAAATTAGCTATTGGTTTTACACCCAATGCCTAAATTTCCCGCGAATTAAAATTCAAGCATTGAAAATTCAGGCATCAGACCAAAAAACAGGAATTAGGCCTGTAACAGATGATCATATGGCTTCCTTTGGGAAATCATATCTCCACGTGGCCTAAGGTTACACAGTGTAACCTTAGGAAACTTCCTTTAACCTAAATCATGGGTCTCATAGTGTTGGGACCCACCAAACCTTCCCAAAATATCGCACAAAAGTGCTGATTTAATTAGCTTCCCTAACGCCTAATTTTCATCCTGAATTAAAATTTAGGCATTGGAAAATCAGGCGTTGAGATGAAAAATAGGCGTTAAACCTGTGAAATAGAAAAAAATAATTTATAACCCATTCTTTTCCTTCTATTAGGGTTGACACTCAACCCTAAGGAACTAACTAGTGAGCCATTTAGAGGGGTCTACCATCCCTCTAAAGACTTAACCCATGGGGGGACTCCAGAAATTAGAATAGGACAAATTAAGGAACAGTTTCTGGACTGTTCATAAGTCAACGCCTGATTTTCACCCGAAATTAAATTCAAATGTTGAGAGTAAAATCAGGCATTAAGCCTGAGAAAAATCTAACAAGCTTCCAAATCAACATTAATAGAGCATGAGTATTGATATAAAACTAAAACTTATATGAATAGGAGAAGCCGCCCTAAAAATGCGGGTATTTGGGGTACCTAACACCTTCCCCAAATGCAACCAAACAACTTACCCTAAATCTCAGGAACACATACCAGTATTAGGAGTTAAACCGTAGACCTTCAGGTCTAGACTTCCCCTCTTCCCCAAAGAAGAGAACCAACGTCCAACTCTGTCGGTTAAAACTTGAGTTGGTGGCGACTCCAAGCAAAGCCCAACCCTTACATAGAAAGAGGGTTGGCCCCGAGCGAAACAAGGGCCGAAGTGGGCACCCCACGTCCATAAAATGGCGACTCCGCTGGGGACTTGTTTAATCTCCACATGTACAAGTCTTAGTTCAATGTCAAATACATGCTCTCACATGTCTACTTGCTTTCTCACATGTCTACTAACTTTATCACATGTTTACTTGCTTTCTCACATGCCTACTTGCTTTGAATTAGACTTAGGTCACTTCATTAGTTAGTTAAGATAACACTCCATCTTTAATATTCACTCCAAATTTTCATACATAGGATAGAAAACATGCTCACATAGCTTTAGGACAGCTTGAATTAGTTAGTAGGATCAAAATACACATTGGAACAACTTGTATACAACACATCTCTGTTATTTTATACTTTGCACAAAATAAGTCTAAAGCCACAACATTGCACTAATACATCACTCTCATGAGCCCTTATCTAGGTCATTACCCACCAATGGATAAACATTGGATCACCACATAGGATGGGATCAATGTCTGAGCAGTTGTTGCTATGTCAACGTGGCCATTCCGAGTTATTTCGGGGAGGTGTTTCAACTGGTATACTTCATCTTTTAGAATCTCAAAAGCATGCATATGTAGTCATTTCAGGTTAAAGTTATTTAGGCTACACTCAATAGCTTAGAGGTCTAGCTTTAGGATTGTTTACTGTGATTTTGATTGATTACTTACATGATTAATTGAATGGAACCAGGAATTCATGTCCAACTTTATAAAATTAGTCAAAATTACTTTTTAGATAATTAGGTCCGAGTTTTACCTTCTTATCTAAATTTGAATATCTCTCACTCCTTTTGCATAATATATGTAATGTGATGATATAGATTGCGTAGACATCCCACAAATAGAACAAGAAATTAGTCAAAATTAGTTTTTAGATAATTAGGTCCGAGTTTTACCTTCTTATCTAAATTTGAATATCTCTCACTCCTTTTACATAATATATGTAATGTGATGATATAGATTGCGTAGACATCCCACAAATAGAACAAGAAGTAAACCAAACCATAAAAGAAACAAAAGAAATGAATGGATAAAAGTTACCCTCAAGTAACTAAAATATATAACCAAATCTGATGTCCAAACATCCTCCAAGTAAATAGAATAAAAATCTCAAAACATGTCTAAAGTCATCCAAGGCTAATATGTACAACCCATTTACCAAAAATGTTTAAATACATCCTCAATTAAACAAAAAGAATAGATCGAATCCTCTCTAATCATCTCCCCCCTCATCCTCTGTAGGAAGATTGGCCATCAAGTCAGCTCTCCTCTCCTTGCCCCTTACTTTACCTGTGTGTAAACTCGGCCCTCCCTAGGATGAACAACATCTCTTGAGGATACGGTGGCAATCAATCCCCTCATAGCAAGACTTATCCCCTCCGCCATCTGTGGAGGAAATACATGCTCAACTCCATCAAGTCCTAAACCCGTAGATCCACCTACCTCGGGCTTAGTGGGGGGCATCTCAGTGTCCCCCATAGCATCTCCTATCTCCCTTGGAACGGGGACCTATCTTTGCAAAAATTAAAACAAGACACATGTCAGAACCTGTTTAAAAGAAATGCAAACAACCTTGTATCCTACCTCCTCTATAGTTGCCCCTTGGGTTGCCTTTAAGGCAGCAACCTCAGTTAAGTGGGCCTGATGCTTTTGCCCCACCAAGGCAAAGCACCTAGCTAACTTAGTTAATTTGGCACTATATTGATTTACGTCTTTATTATCAATTTTGTCAATTTACTCTTAATTGGTAATGCACATAATAAACACAATTGCATCAATCACATGAACACAA
>JAOXJP010020509.1:0-31611 GCA_025762735.1 Platanus orientalis | reverse complement strand
CCTGTTTTTTAAAACCAAAAATAACAAACCCAAAAAAAAAAAAAAAAAAAAAACAAAATACCACTAAATATGCTAATAGGACAAAAATATCCTCATGACATGTGTTAGGGACTAAAACTAAACATAAAATATAAAATGAAGGTGTTAATGAAACCATAACATGGCTACGACCCTCCTGCGCCGTCTCTAGTAAACTTGAAACTCTTGCCTGGACCCAATGTCCTCATCACACTTCACTTTGCAACCTTGTCGGCTAAAGAATTTAGCTCCCTTGGGGTGTGAACAATTTCAACCTTTAGCTCTCTTGCAATAGTTTTAATCTCATAGATGAAATGATGGTGCCAAGAACCCCCACACTCGTCTTTCCCCCAAGAAATGACCACTTTGGAGTCCCCTTCAACAATACAATTAGAAATGCCTTTTGCCTTAGTCATTCTCATACCTTCAAGAAGACCCATCACTTCGGCTTGGATAACATCCCCCATCCCCAAGGGACCACCTTTTACAAGAACAATCGCCTCATGAGAGTCCCTCATCACACACCCATAGCCAGCCGGCCCCGGGTTTACGAAAGACGCACCATCAAAATTAACCGTTAGTTTCCCACATGTAGGAGGAAGCTAAACACCCATCCCACTATGATCAATGCTAGAAGTCATATATAAGCAAGACACCTAATCATTCAAGAAAGCAATCGCAGAAAAATCCTTGAACTCCTTAACCAACAACCATGAACTCACCTCACTAATAATGGAATCAATTACTTTACATACTCCTTAATCTTGCCTTAAAAAATCCTTCTATTCCTCTTTTTCCAAATACCCAATACAATACCCATCATCAAAGCATTTAGGAACAACTTACCCCTATCACTCCTCAACCCTCCCCCCATTGAAGTCCATTGTACTGTTCAGAACCCAATAAAATGAATTAGAAGTGGGGAGTACAACTCAAGTCATGAATTTGACAAATTTTGATGCTGTCCTGAGAGCGTATTTAGGGTAACTTCATAGGTAAACCTGTACCAACTTCGTAGGAAATAGCTTGTGATATATACACCATTAGAAAGATCTAAGTGTCTACTTTCCAATGAATTAAATGGTGTATAAATTGAAGTTCTCTGGAGAAAGTTATGACTGTTTTTTCACAAGTTGTTTTTGTTGATAGGCTAGCAGATTTAGGGTAACATCAAATGTGAACCTATATCAATCCCGTATGAATTAGCTTACAAATTATACATCATTGAAAGACTTTAGGAGTATACTTTTCAACATAACAAACGGCGATCAAATTGGAGTTTTCTAGAGGAGGTTATGATTGATTAACCAAAGGGTGTCTGAATCGAAGAATTCATGATTGGTCATAGATTTTCCTGGACTGGTCCCGAGTCTAGGACCGGTCATGAAGAATGCGGGACCAGTTCTAGGGACTAGTCCCAACATCTACTCCCTCTGTTGGACCGGTCCTAGTGACCTAGGACCGGTCTTGACCTAGAAAAAACTTAGATGATGTCTAACACGCGTGGAAGACTTTAGAATCATTGAATAAACTTAGATGATGAAATGCATACCCAAATAATACCTCATTTGAATCTAAAGCCAAATAAAGAAAGAAAAGAGAAAATGAAGAGCAATTTGAGAGAAAATAGAGAGAAAAACTCTCAATTTGGTAAGTTCTTCCTCAACCATGGTAGATTAAGCTATGATTTGAGAAATTCAGTGAGAGTACATGATTTTTATATTGAATGATCTTGTATATTGTAGAGATCTAAAGTTTGGAAGGATTTGAAGGAGAAATTTAAGGATAGAAAGTAGATCTAAGGAAGAAAACTTGTTGTAAGTATACATGTAGATTGTACACCTTCCATTTTCTCTATGTTATTTCAAATCTGATAGATCTACTATTTGAAATCTCCTTGTAAGTGAATCCATGCAAGTTTTTAAACCCATCTTCCATTCTATTGATAGATCTATGAATTTTCCTTTGAATTCTCATGTTTGAACATGTAATTGGCATGGATCTATGTTGTATTGATATAAACCTCCATGAATCATCTATTATGACCCAAATATATGAATGATCTATGTGAATCTCATTTGAAATCCATAAGAATATGTGAAATCCTTTGATCTACAATGAAATTGAACACAAGAAAGTGATTATTATCGAATTCACATATCAATTGACTTTTGATTTCACATACGAACAATGGTAGATAAACAATTGATTGTATATTTTGATTCCTTTGAAATAAGTGAATATTTTATATGTTTGAAAATCATTTGAACTATGAAAATTTGAATCCCTACGATTTGATTGAAGAAATATGATCTAATTATGTGTGTATTGAATCATTAAATATAAATTATGATCAAATTCGTGATAAGAATATATGAGATCATCTCATGACTTGAGACTTAGAATTATTGATTGATTTATGACCAAGATTGAGCTTGTATTACTATATATTTTATCTTAGTTTAGCTTTATACATGTTGTATTACCATATATTTTGTGGATACTTTTTTTTTTTCTCCGGGAAAATTCTTTATTTTATCTTTTTGTTTTTTGCCTAACGTATGGATTGATCAACTGCTAATGATTCATTTTTTTGCCTAGGTTTTTTTGTTGACGTCAACTTATTTAAAGTGAACAAGGAAAAAGCTGCCGAAGTTGCCAAAAACAGCAATGTACTAGTAAAAAACGTCAATGGTAGCTGCAGCACAAGTACATCAGGACCAGATGGTCTGGCTGAGGAAGATGCAAATTTAATGATCAAGCTGAAGTTTCTTACATATAAAGTATGCACATTTCTCTGTTTTCATCACACTGAAAATATTTTTGTCCAGAGATACATGGTGCAGAATGTTTGCTCTTTTTTGTTATATAATTTATATAAAAATGATGTTTGGGAACTTGTTCAACTCTTAATAAGTCTGCAATGTTGTTAGGTTTAACTTTATTTCATCACACTGAAAATATTTTTGTCCAGAGATACAAACATGACTTCAAGTTAGCAAACCTACAGGAGTATGTAATTTGGGGTGTATGGAGGCTGCAGTTGAGCTGAGCTAGGAGGTGCTTCAAACTCACAGTTGGCTGTCTCTGTGGGAATAGGGGAACCTGCAGATTATTTTTTCTTTTTAGCATTTCAAGTTGTTGTTAACGCAAAGAACGTACTGGAAGTATATGAAAGTGGCAATGGAGCTAGACTAGCAGGTGCTTCAGACCCACAGTTGGCTGTTATTATGGGTATTGTAGTGTTATCAGTAAATTAACCAACTCTCCCAAAACCTTAAGGTGGTAAATTAATATATTTCAACACCCCCCCTCTGGAGTTTGGAGGAACACTGTTCTCTCCTGGGAACACAATTGGGGAGCTAGGCATGGATCCACACAACACGTACACACACACACAACACTACATCTAGGAAGATACTTTCACCGGGATTCGAACTCATGACCAAACCTGCTCTGATACCATGTTGACAGTAAATTAACCAACTCTCCCAAAACCTTATACATAACTTAATATACTTCAACATGTAGAACCTGCAACTAGTTTTGCCATTTGGGCATTAACAGTGTTTCTTGATGCTGGTAGCTGTTTTAATGTGTATAGAATACACTATAGTTGGCAACTGTCCTCTTTTTTGTGGATATGTGATCCTATAGATGTGTCACACCATGTTTTGGGAACACAAATCGTGGATTTTAAACTCTTAGTGGGCACCTTACAAAGTTGAAGCTATCACTGAAACCCTTCCTGAGGACAGGTGAGTTGGTGGGTGACTACTGGTCAATTTAGTGGGTCATGAAAGGGAATTAGCTTCTTGTTATTGAGCATTTTTTAAATGTTTCTAGAAAGCACTTCTTGGGCAAGGATAAGGAAGTGCTGTCTCTGTAAAAAGACCTTGCCTCCAGCCACAGAGCTGCATTGTCTGTTTCATTTGAGATGGTAAGCTGAGCCTCTAGCAACATTTGGGCTACAGGGTCAACTCAGAGCTTCAGTACTTATTTGAGAGCACTCGAAGAGCTTAGAAGATTGAGAATTGTATTTTCTTTCTTCTCACTTTCTTCTTGTTAGGGAGACTATCGGTCAAGGTTCCATTTTGTTTGATGTAATCAGAGTTCTGTTTTCACGTAAGTGTAAAAAAATTTCAGAAGGTTGGAATAGAAAAAAAGGAGCTTCCACATTACACTTCAAACTTTGGTTACAAATATTTAAAATGTGGTACTCAATTCTACAACATTCTGCTCGGTTTGAGCCTCTTTATCTCGATTAAGCTACCTTTTCCAATTTCCAAGTAAAATATTAATGCCACCTGTCTACAATTCAGCCTGGAACTTGTTTATTCGAGTATTGGCAATGTGAAACTGATGGGAATCGAGCCCATGATCCTAAGAATCTGGACATGGGCTTTCCAAACATGATCCATGATCCAGTTGTAAATCAAATTAGGGTTTCTAAAGGAGAAAATGAAGGGAGGAGAAAAAATAAGAGAGAAAAAGGGGAAAACTTGAATGCTGTCCCTCATCCCCACTTCATCTTTATTTAATGATATTCAGAGGACATGATATGGACACTAATGCCCTTACAGAAAGAAGTAAATATCCAAAGACTCATATATAGATTATTTACAAGAATACCTTTCACAACACTTCCCCTCAAGTTGGTGAATAGATACCTATCATTTTTAACTAGCTTAAAATTTCTGTTAGGTGATAAGAACATCCACCCGTTCTTTAGTTGTCATGTATTAGATACAAATTTGTCCATATTAACTTCTCTCTGATTAAATGACAATCTACCTTGATATGCTTTACCTTGTTATGTTGAACTGGATTATGTTTAATACTGATGGAAACCTTGTTGTCACAGTGAAGGTTCATAGTTCTTTGCACATAGAAGGCTATTTTTTGTAAAAGCATTTGAAGCCAAAGAAGTTCACAAACATTATGTGCCATCGACCTATATTCAGCCTCTGCACTAAACAGAGCAACCACTGGTTGCTTCTTACTCGATGTCAATAGATTTCCACCAACATTATACAATATCTTGAGGTTGAGCTACGGTTTGGAGTGGAGCTTGCCCAATCAGCATCTATAAACCCTTTTATTTTCAGATATCATGATTTGAAAATAACAATCCTCTACCTGGTTAGACTTAACATGCCATTGAACTCTGTATACTGCGTTTAGATGTGTGGACCATGTTGAATGAAAATCTGACTGATTACACGTGTATTCAATATTTGGTCTGGTAAGGGAAAGCTAAAACAGCCTGCCTTTCGACATTGGAACCATGCAGCATCAATTAAAGGATAACCGTCATGATCACGTAATCTATTATTTGGTTCAATTGGAGTATCTGTTAGTTTAGCATCAGGCTTACCAGTCTCTTAAGGAGAATAACTACATACTTTCTTTGTGAAATAAGGATGCCTTTTTTTTTTTAAAATTTGCAACTTCAATAGCAACAAAAAACTCAACAAACCCAAGGTGATCATTCCTAGTTTCCACTATGTTATCTACATATGCTATAAGAGCTCTAGATATATGCGACTCAAAACTTAATAATGGGGAGAGGGTCCAGTTCTGGAGGGATCGGTGGTGTTCTAGGTAGCCCCTGTTCCACTTGTTACCGGGCTTTTTCAGCCTAGCAAAGAATCAAAATGGATCTGTTAAGAGTACACTTGATTTGTACTAGAGCTAATGCAAGGGGTTTGGGGTAAGTTCCTGTTATATTGGGCTGAACAGAGGAATAACAAGCTGATCTAGGACTGAAATTTCATCCAGGGGTATTTCTGTAATTTCTGACCATGAAATAGTGAAATGACCAAATTGCCCTGGTCATACATCATATTTTCTGAAACTTTAGGGTAGATTCTGATGTATGGCATTGACTTGTGATCAAAATTTCATCAATTTTGGATGTGATTTAATGGTACAAATCATATAAATATCAGTCCATGTTTACTTTAATCACAAAAAACCCTAAATCAGATATGAAAATCCTCTAATTAATGATGTAAAACAGGGAGCTTTTGGAAGGAATTTGAGGGGTTTGATGGAGGATGGTTATGGGGAAAACCCCACCAAAAATATTGAAAGAAAAGGGCTTCTAGGAGGGGGTGATTTCTGTTATAATGTAACCCCAAAAATTTCTGATATATATAGGTTAGTGTCCAAAACTAAGGATTCTGTGCAAAGTGTAGAGAATTGAATTATCTAGAGTTTGAAGAACTGTTAAAACCAGAATTTGTATTGTATATAACCTGATGAGACAGCAGTTAAAAGCTTCTTGTTGAAGGTCTGATTGGATCCAATAAATTGCTTCAGAGATAGTCTTCAATCAGCCTATTTTTCCTTAAATTCTTCAAGTCTGGAAAGTTTAAGGATTAAAAGATTGAAAGATGGGAAGAGATGAGAAGAGAGGGATACAGTTAGAAGAGAAGCAAAGAAATAGATGAAGATGATAGAGGAGGAAGAGGAGAGGAGAAGTAGAAGAAGAAGAAGAATGGAAGGGGAGAAGGGGTTGTCAAGTAGGAGAAATAATGAAAGAGAAGAGAAGGGATAATGGAGTCCACACGTGGGTTTTAAACTTAATATTTTATTTCAAATATTCACTGCCTCAAGAGTACATGTCATGGCTCTTATTTATAGACTCAAAAACATAAAAAAAATTTCAACCTTCCTAATATAGAAACTTCCAAATATTTGGCCTAATTGTAATTCCTAACTTTCCTTAAAAAAGGACTTATAAAACATAAGTTTCCTAATACTTAAACTACTAAATAGGTGGAAATTATAGGGGCTGTCGACCAGCAGTATTGTGGAGCCCTTATGTTGACTTGGTAGTCACAAAAGGACAAAACTTTATAGCTGGCGAGTTCCTCTAGAATACCCAGCTTACTCATGGCTATTTCAGCCTTATTACTACCAAATACCCTTAAACCAAAACCCAAAAACAATTGGCTCAAAATGCCTTATTACATTAAGTCTCTAGATACCAACTACCCAACACGACTTGTACTCTTTTGTTGTATGTGAGTGGGCTTGGGACTCCACATAGGGTACATCATCTCCATCCAATGTATAGATTCTTCATCAAGAGCTCTCTACTCATGGAATATCCAACTGAGGAGGAACCTGAATGATTGGGAGGTCGATGATATGGGTAGACTTCTCCAAATTCTTGATAGCTACAATTTGGGAAACACGGGGACTTAGGGAGGAGGATGAAAGAATTTGGCTTTTAGATGTGGTGAATGGGTTTTCGGTAAGAACCTTCTATAATGCCTCAGCTTTGGTGGAGACATCCCAATTTTCAGCTAATTATGTCTGGAAAAGCTCTACACTCTCGAAAATAGTCTTCTTTTTGTGACAACTCTGGTGGGATCGGGTGCCTATAATAGAAAATCTCAAGGGGGGCTTTAATCACCCCCAACAGATGTATGTGTGGTGTGGTTGAGGAGACTTCAGGCCACCTTTTCCTCCATTGATAGGTGGCGACAGTCCTCTGGAATCACTTCCTCCTTTGGTTCAGAATGCAGTGGGCAAGCTCAGGCTCTATGAAAATGCTCATTGAAAGTTGGCCTTACCATTCTATGAGATGTCTAAGCCGTCTATGAGATGTCTCCCTTTTGCCATCTGTTGGACTATTTGGCTAGAGCATGACCAGTGTATCATTGAGGGCTTGACTACTCTTGCTCCCAAGTTGCTTGACTCGATTTTGTTCAAGTTGTTTGAGTGGTTATAATGCGGGAGCATACTAAGTTAAAAAGAAGAAGCTAGAGGACCATGGATAATCCTACTTGTCAAGTTTAGTAGAGTAGTTTATTTTTCTGTTATTTTCTTATTTTAGAAGCGCAAATTAGTGGTGATTTTGTAGTAAGGCCAATAGTGCCATGATTAGATTAGTTTTTTGGGTTTTTAGTTGTAATCCCGTTTTTTACTTTGGACCCACTTTTTCTTTGCCCAAAACTTGACTTTTTGGCTTTATTTTGGTGTTATTAGATAGGTTATTAAGTTACCTTTCTAACAAGACCAAGATTGTGCAAATCCAAGGTGATTTGGGAAAGTTATGACCAAATTATCAAGGGGTGTCAATATAAATGGGAATAGTGTTTTTTTAAAAAAAAACTTGGCTAGTAAGTTTAGGATTTTTAGAAAGTTTTGTGGAGAATATTTTAGGAGATTGTTTGAGATCTTGTGGGGCCCAATAACTTGTCCAATAAATCAAATATTGTGCCAATTAAGATTCCTTTTTTTTAGAAATCTTTTATTATTTGGCAAGTTTATTTTGTTAGAAGATCTTGAGTCTAGGATTTTATTTTATTTAATTCTCCATGTAATGTCTATTTAAAGTCCACATTTGATCAATGTAAATCAATTGAAGATGATTATTTGAAAAGAAGACATCGTGTGTGTTGAAATGGGTGTGGTATCCCAAGTTTTCTTTCAACCCCTCACATGAGATAAGCATTCTACCCTCTATCTCTCTCCTTCTCTCTTATCTCCTGTCTTCTTTAATCTTCTTATCTACTTCTTGTTTTCTTGATTTCTATATGGCGTTTATAGTTTATCTCTAGTTTTTGTGGGGTCCTTTTAAAAGGGTATCCTACATCAAATTGGTATCAGAGCTTAGGGAACCAACTTGCTATGTTTGAATTCGGATCCTAAGAGCATTGACATGGCTATTCCAAGGGAAATGACACTTATATCTGTTAATATTGTGGCGGATGAGCAAGCATTGAAACTTGAAGAGGGAACTCCACAATTTGAGGACATCGATTAATGACAAATTTGATACTATAAATGGTAAGTTGGATATTCTTATCAACAACATGAATAAAAAGCAAGCATTGGAACTTGCGGGCTTGAAGAGGGAACTCCATAATTTGAGGACATTGGTTGATGATAGATTTGATACCATAAATGCTAAATTGGATATTCTTATCAACAACATGAATAAAAAGCAAGATTCTGATAAGAGAAAAGGACTTAATCAAGAAACTCCTCAACCAGAAACTACTAAGAATGCTTCATCTAGTATGACTGGTGGAGATGGTGGCAATCATGTACAGTTTGAGACGAACTATCACAAGTAGAAGTATAGTCATAGGCGAGATTTGCAGAGGACCGTGATTACTCCCATGGTGCTGTCCAACAGGCCATTGGATGTAATTTGGATGTAATGTGTTCTTGGAGGTGCCTGATTTTTATAGCGGAGGAGATACGGAAGTGTTTATAGACTGGTTGCATAGCATGGAGTCCTTTGATTTTCATAGTATCCCAAATGGCAAGTGGCTGAAATTTGCGGAGGCAAAGTTAAAGGGGATACCAAGTATGAAGTTTCTCTTTTCTTCTTCTCCATAAATCTCTTCTCCCTCTATTTCTTCTTCTACGATCTCCCTCTCATCTTCTCCTCTTTTTCTTTGTTCTTTCTTTCTCTCTCATTTTTTCTCTTTTCTTTCTTTCTTAAAAACTCTATTTCTCTCTAACAATCTCCTCTCACCTCATCTATATATTCTAATCTTCTTGTTGCCCCGTACTTTAATTCGTAAACTACTAGGGTTTTTTTCTGAAGATTTCTGTGCAAGATTTCGAATCAAGAACCTTCAAGAATATATAGCCACGACCCACTCTTTTTTCCCCATCAGTCTAATCCTTATGGTTAATCCAATCATATCTTCTCCTTTAGTGTGTTGGAAGAAAACTAAACCCTAGACCTTACGGAAACTACAAAACCTACACCCCTATTGTTCGTATCTTAAAACATAAAAATCTTCCCCAAACCCTTGTCATGATACCCATAGAAGTTCTACCCCTCAAACTCCTATTTAATCCTTCCATCCTCTTAATTCTGCCCCATTATACAATCCCAACTACAGTCCTATTTTCCCTTGTCTGATCCTAACAGCACCCTACTAAAACTCCAGACCAACTCACTGGTATGATCCATATCTGAAACAAACCTAAAGCTATTCGGCCCTGGTCTGAGCAAAAGTTTACTTTGAATTATTCCTCTAATCAGTCCTAAAAGTGTATTTAATCCAATCACAAATCCACATAGTTTCTGAATTCTTCTAACCATACTTTGACCCCTTCTAAAACTCCCACATATCTACTGTCTCAGCCAGCCAAATCCAACCCCTTTGTCAGTCCTATCAGCACACTGTATGTGTTTGCATTAAGTCCTCACACACAAAATAGTTA
This sequence comes from Platanus orientalis, assembly GCA_025762735.1. Lineage (NCBI taxonomy): Eukaryota > Viridiplantae > Streptophyta > Magnoliopsida > Proteales > Platanaceae > Platanus > Platanus orientalis. Next base: position 21,390 of record JAOXJP010020509.1, on the reverse strand, counting down.
TTGTTCCCATATAAATTCATACCCCAAAACTTGTCCAAAATTGTTTAACTTCGGGCAAAGACACTTTGGGCCTTTGCAAAAACCCATAATTTTTTTTATGTACTGACGAGGGTATTTTGGTAATTTCACATTCTTGAACGGAATTTTCCTGCATTAGCTCTTTGTGTTATCCTAACTTTTAAAGTGTGTTTCTAATTGTTGTGTGGGCCCTATAATTGCGAGAAATTACTGCCTTTCTCTTAGGCACTCCTCATCAAAGTCATTTACAAATGTAACAAAATAACAATAACCAAATAAAGAAGTAACAGGGGCGGAGCCCCACACATAAGAATACACAATAGAAAATGGAGTACTACTAGCACTCATAGGGTAAGATGATCTAAGTGTTTGGCGAACTCATGGGTTATAAATTGAAATGATGACATAGGAACAAAACAACAAAAACTGGGAAATAGTTTCTATAAAGTAAAAGGGGTGGTCAAGCCTAAAGTGCCACTACATAAGCTAAAACAAAGTGGATGAAGAAGATATTTGTTGCACTAGGGAGGCAAGATATGATGTTGCAACAAGAAGGTATAGCCCCCGCTCCTTATGTCCTCTACCAATAGTCTGTTTTGTCACCAAGTCCTCAAAGACACAGCAAAAAGAATAAAAAGTAACACTACAATTCAAAGACTTAGTGAGATGACTAACAGAAACAATATTAAGTTGAAAATTTGGAACATAAAAAACAAAGTAAAAAAGATAAAATAGAAGAAACAAGGATAAAACAAGTCCTAACAATAGTAGACACAAAACCATTGGCAATAGGAACCATGTCTTGACCAAAACTAACAATATAGGAAGAGAAAAAGATCTACCAGTCATGTCGGGAGAAGCACCTGAATCAATGATCCAGGAGGCACTACCAAAAGAGGGATCCAACTAAGCCATAAAATGATAAATAGGGGTCATCTCCTCGCAAATAGAGCCCACCCCACCACTGAAAACAATAGGGGACTCAAGCAATGTAGAGGAAGTGACATGAGCAACATAAAAAAAAGGGTAGCTGCATAGGTACTCGAATGACCCCTAGGCAGAGGCCACTAACGTGAGAATTGTGCTGAGGGAGATGGGTGGACTCCTGGGGATGACCATGGAGATCTCAATAAGTCGCCCTCGTATGGTGAACTCTCAGAGTCATCAGAACCATTGCCTACATGGCCATGATCACGACCACCTATTTAAGACATAGAGGCAAGAGTCGACCTCTCAAGAGTATGGAGAGGCTGCAAAAAAGACATAGCACTCCTATAACGATTCTCACGATATAAATACGAATAGACCTTAGAGAGAGATGGACAAGAATCACAAACAAGGAGATGACTAAGAACTGGCTCAAACTCAAGATTAACCCATAAAGAGTTCAAAAAAATGGCTCTTCTCAACAAACTTTTGAAACACAGAAGCATTAGTAGCACATTAAGCAAGAAGTGACTCATGATGATCTATCTCCTTCCACAAGCAGCACATGTTAGAGTAGTAGGCAATAACAATCGATTCCCCTGCTTCATATGCAAAACCTGCTAGCAGAGCTCATATAACTAAGAGAACTGACCAACCTCAAAATACTTCTCAAAAACATCTCATTTCTCCTTGAAAGATGTAGAAAAAAATAATTGTTACTAATCGTAAATTGCATGGACTAAAGAAGCTAAGAAACAACAAGAACATCTTTAGCCTCCCACTTAGAGAACTGAGGATTAGTAGAAGCTGGAGCAAGGGTACTCCCAGTAATATACCCCCACTTGCCACGGCCAATGCTAGATCATTTAACAGACTGAGACCAAGCCAAGTAATTAGTTCCATCAAACTTAATGGTAGTAATCAGAGTAGTTGAAGAATCATGAGGAGCATGGCTATGGCTAAAAGCAGGAGCAGACACAAGCAGAGCTTACCCAATCTAGCTATCTTTAAACATGATAGCTTATAGAATATTATAAAAAAAAAACTGTTGTGGAGATATATCAACATAAAAGCAATGCCATTAGCAAGCTCAAATGGCAAGAATAAGAAACTAGATGCTACAAACCATAGTTGCATCAAAGCTTAGTACAAGCTGGGAAGCACGCTTCTAGTGTTTGGGAAGCACAATGAAGTGATTGGGGAATCTTTTACAAAATCAACTTGGAAGCGATCAAATAAGTGAAATTTAAGTTTATTTAATGTAAACACTATGCTATTGTATGCTATTGGCATTGAATAAAATATTTCTATGAGAATTAATATTGATCTTATTGTTTATATTTTTATATTTCAATCAAATAAAAAATATTTGAATTTGATGATTTTTATATAAGGTCTTCCAAGTCTAACTCGAAGATGCCTGATTATCTAGAAAAAAATCTTATGTAAGGTAAATTCCAAGGTGGTTGGTGGTTGGCCATACTAATAACAAAGTGGTTTGGATATTGATTTATAGGTAATGTTTTATATTTTTTAGGTTTGTTTATTATTTTATTGAGTTTATTCCCTTTAGTGTATGGTAGGTGTACATATTGATTATAACTTGTTATTTACTTCCTATTAGCAATCTCATTTATTATAGTTGTGCTTATTGGTTGTAAACTTTTTCTGATTTACTTCCTATTAGTAATCACGTATTCACTTATTATAATCATTTTATTTTTTATTCATTTCATTATATTTTCTTCTAATGGTTTGAAGTTACTTCCAAATTGCACTTGACTCACTTCCTAACCACTTCCTAATTGTTCTTCCAATCACTTCCCAATCACTCGTTAGACGCTTATTAATCATTTCTCACGTCTCGTTTCCCAAGAATTTATTAACCCTCGCTTCCCGCTTCTCACTTTCATATTGCTTCTCATTTTGGTAACTATGTTTGAAACAATACCACAGAGGCACCCATGCAGCACTTCAAAGCACAAAATACAATTGCCACACACAACACAGAGAGCAAATAAAGTAGGGTACTGCTATCAACTATGGAAGAACTACAAAGACACCATTGAAGACTAGCAGCAACAAGAAACAAGAAAGAAAAAAAAAAACCCAATCGTGAGCACTGCCAAGCATAGGAGGCACAAAAACAGCAACCAACAAGTCATGGAATCATCTACACAATAGTAGAAAGAAGCCACAAACCCAAACAAGGGCTGAATTGAAGCAAAGAGCTTGGGAGCACAAAAAAACTAAGAAAATGTGACAGGTGGTAACTATACTGAAGGAAAACTATCATCAAATGCTCCACAGTGCATCAAATCGCATGAAAATTGTGCAAATCAATCATAAACATTGCAAAAGACCAAAACGAAACAATCATTGCAACAACCATTTTTATGTGCAGATTGAGAGAAATCATCAGATCTGGAAAAATCTCCAAAAAATTGAAGGAAATGCATGAAAATTCCAAACTTATCCAAATCAAGAGGCAAACCATCTCACCAAATCACCAAAAATACAGATCTAGTAAAACCAAGGATTTTTGTCACCGACTTAGCAAATCCATATGGATGGTGATGTCATTCATATGACATAATAACATCAGAAGTGAGGTGGCAAGCTCTGCAGATTTGTTCCTCAGTCCGGGAGTTATTAGATGGTTGTGATACCAAGTGGATTTTTGGTGTTTAGATGCTAGATGTCTAGGGTTTGTGGAAGAAGAAGAAAAAAGAAACAGGAAGAAGGAATCATATGAAGTGTTTACTCTCTCACATACATATGGTACATTATTAAGGGAAAACTAGATCCATTACAAATTACTATTGGTATTTACAAGTATACCACTCATGTACAATGTACCTAAATACCCTTACATATTCAAAAAAAAACCATATACACCAATAGAAGATGCAATTTCCAGCTTAAGATGTCTGTTGCCTTATTATCTACACCAGCTCTATGCTCAAAGACCAAGGTGAATTCCTAAAGATAGGCACTCCACTTGGCATGTGCTAAACAAAACTTCTACTGGAAATGTAGGTACTTGAGCACTTGGTGATACAAATGCAACACACTCTCATGTAGTAGATAATTACCCCAATGACTTAGTGCTCAAATAGATACATAGGACTCCTAATCATAAGTAGAATGCCCCTGCCCTGCATATCAAGCTTCTCAGGAGTTTAGGGCACTTTTTTCTGCCATGCATGTTCCTGAAAATTCTACTTAAATTCTCTTCAAACAACTGTTTTCCTTATTAATCGCCTTCCTTCCAAAGTTTTAAGCTTTGTAGCCCATTGATGTTTTGTCAACTCATTCTCATCTGTTCCCAATCCCCCAAAAAAAATTTATTGTATTTGCTTTGTACATAAACCCAAAATTAAAGTAAATCTTCCTTAGGTTTGCTTCTAGTCAGAAAGGGTGTAAATGTTTTCAGCCTCCCTCTCATAAACACTTTGTTCCTATTGATGTAACATTTTGAGTCCATTCCCTTGTTTTTTTTTTTCTAGGCAAAACATCTCTTTAGAAGGAAAGTAGTGAAAGAGAAAAGATGTCTTCCAATTTGAATCTTATATTTGACAATGGTAGCCATAGTATGGAAAGTATTGAAGTTGGTAGTGCGAGATTCTCAGGGGCTTATTGCTAGTGTGATTGCGGGCCCTATTGGCTGTTGTAATTCCACCAAGGCAGAGGCAACGGGTCTTCTTATGGGTCTTCACGATGTTAAAAGTGTAGGGCTCTCTAATGTTAGTGTGGAGGGAGACTCTAAAGTGGTCATTGGTTAGGGGCTGGGAAAGACCAATGGTTCATAGAATTATGCGAATTTAATCCATGAAATTTGGGAGTTGGTTGAATCCATGAACATCTCTTTGGCTCATATTGCAAGGTCTCAAAATGCGCTTGTGGATCATCTCACTAATTGGGGAGTGGGGTTGGATGCTATTGTTTGCTCCAATGTACTGGTGGACCTTCCGGAGTGAGGCCTTTGGGCTTCCTGTTGTTGTATTATTATTCTCTTCCCCCATCCCCTTTTTTTTCTTTCTCTCTAATAAAGTCGTTAATTATCCCAAAAGAAAAAAGAAAAAAAACTTCACTTTATCTTTTGTTTCTATTCCTCAGAGTGTATCAGATGTTCTATCTCAACTAGAACAAAGAGAAACAATGAAAGAAGAAATATAGGCACTAGAGAAAAATAATACTTGGGAGATGGTTGAATTTCCAAGAGGGAAGGAACTAGTAGACTATAATGGGTGTTCACAGTGAAGCATAGACCAAATGAGTCAGTTGAGAGGTACAAGGCCAAGCTTTTACTAAGAGATACACACGAGACTTGTGAGATTGACGACCAGAATACATTTTCTCCACTATCAAAGATAAATTCAATGATAGTTTTTGTCTTTTTTAGCTATAATAAGGATTGGTCCATATTCCAGTTTAACGTGGGAATGCACTTCTAATGGTGATGTAAATGAAGAATTGTACATGAGTCCCTTGGAATTAAACATCCATCCACTATAGGGAAAGAATATAAACTAATAAGAAAATTGCAGAGCTAAAAAAAAAATCTCATAAAGCATAGTTTGAGATGTCCAAAAAGTGCCATGGTAAGAAATAGTTACAAGCAAAGTCCGGCTGACCATTCATTATATGTTAAGCATCACATCAAGGTCACAAGACTTTATTGTTTATGTGGATGACAAGAGTAACTAGGGATGATCTGGGAAAGCTAGAAAATCAGTTGGCAAAGGATTTGAAATCGAAGACTTCTTTTCAGTAGATAAAATCAAAGACTTGGGTCAGTTGAAATGGTAACTAGGAATAAAAGTCACTAGATTTAAATGGGCCATAATGATGTGGGGCTGCCAAGAGAGTAGCAGTGATGCCCTGCTGATCATGGGCCTAAACAGTAGCTTTTTTTTTAAGAAGTAAGGTAATTTCATTGAACAGAATAAACACCGAAACAAACAGCATGAGAGATGCTAACAACAGAAAAAAAAAAAAAAAAAAAGGGAAGGGAATAGCAAAGATCTAGAGACATCCTAGACCCTAGAGATATAAGTCTCCCAAACAAAAACCCAGGATCTATAAGGGGACATTGATGTTGGAGGAGGATGACAGCCAATCATGGATCTTTGACAGGGTTGCATCAACGATCTTCCGAAAGAGGTATGAAGATCCTTCAAAAGTTCTTTTATTACGCTCCTCCCAAATAGACCAACAAATGGCTGACGAGATAAGCTGCCACATTAACACCCCCACTTGACTCCAGTCGCTACACACCTGAGAAAACCAACAAGCAAAGAGGAACTTCAAGGCTTTCGGCTGCACCCAAGAAATCCCAAATCAGACCAACATAAAGTGCCAAATAGCATCTGCCAATGGGTAGTGAATGAACAGATGACCTGTAGATTCCCCAGCTAACTTACACAAGCAACACCAATTTGGGATCATCATACCTCTTCTAATTAAGTAATCTATTGTCGGGGCCCAATCCCACCACAGCTCCCAGATGAGGAAAAAGACCCTTGAGGGAATTAGGGGATTCCAAATGAATTTGTAAGGACAAACAAGAGGCACCTGCGGACGGAGAGCATCATACATAGACTTTACAGAGAAGCTTTTTTCTTCATTAAGTGTTCACAATCTCTCATCCTCGCTATCTGAATTTCCGAGGTTATAATTCTCTAGGAGATCCAAAAGATGACCCATATCAACTACTTCTCAGTCATTAAGATTCTACCTTGGTTGGATGTTCCATGAACAAAGGACAATAGTTTTGATCATGTGATCTTTAATTGTTCCCCATTTGTTTACTACAATATTGAAACAAGAGGGGAATAATTAGAAAAGAGGGTCATTGGAGCACCAAGAGTCACACTAGGAAAGAACTCTCTCGTCACTATTCACCTTAAACCTTGTGTATTTAAAGAAAGATTCCACTCCTTTGTTTATGCCTTTCCACAACCCACAACCTAAGGGCCCAACTGGATCTTTGTTCTTACACCCATTTCTCTTTTCCCCATATTTAGCAGCTATAACACTCCTCCAAAGAGCCTGACGATCAATCCCAAAATGCCATAGCCATTCGTTGAGAAGAGCTCCTTTGGTCTCCATGATGGACTAAATCCCCAATCCACCTTGAATCAATAGTTTACACACTTTTTTCCAACCCACCTAATGAATTTTCCTATAATCCTATACCGCAAAACAAAGAAAATCCCTTTGGATTCTTTCTAACTGATTAACAACTAACAAAACGACTTGGAAAACAGACAGGAAATAAGTCAGCAAACTAGAAAGATCGCTTTTAAGCAACACCATTTTTCCCCCTTTGGAAATGAGCATACCTTTTCAACTTGAGAGTTTTGATCCCATCCTTTCAATCACACGATTCCAAATAGATTTCAGAGAAGACTTCACCCCAAAAGGGAGCCCTAAATAACTGATTGGAAGTTGAACCAGATCGCAACCAAGAATAGTAGCAAACTCTGCCACGTTGGGAACATTACCCACAGGACTAAGAGTAGATTTTCTCAGATTAACTTCCAGACCCGACACAGCCTCTAGAATGAACAGGATACACCTCAGGTTCCTCATCCCTTCCAAGTCAAGTCTAAGCAAAAGTAATGAATCATCCACAAATTGAATGAAAGAGATGAAGGACCACCATTGGACGAAGCGAAGTCTTCTAAGAGACCAATAGATTCAGCCCTTGCCATCAATCTACCCAGAAGATCAGCTGCCAAAATGAACAAATACGGAGATAAGGAATCACCTTGTCTTGACCCCCTGCTGCTTTCAAAAAATCCCTTCGGAGAACCATTCACAAAAAAAAAGAAGAAATGCAAATTTTGATCTAGTTTCTCCACTTTAAACAAAAGCCCATCTGTTGAAACACCCAGTCCAAATAATTCCATTTAACATGGTTGTAAGCTTTTTTCATATCAATCTTGCAAACAATCCTAGCTTTGCAAGATTTCACCAATGCATCAATGCACTCATTTGCCAGAAAAAAACAAACTGTGATTTGTCTCCCTGATATAAAAGCATTCTACGAGATCAAAATAACCTTCTAGAGTACAAACTTAAAATGGATAAAGAGAGCTTTTTCCGAAAGCTTGTAAAGGCTTCCCACCAAGCTAATAGGAAAAAAATCTTTAATCTCCAACGCACCTTTCCTTTTTGGAATGAGGGTGATAAAAGTCGCACTCAAACTTTTGCACCATTGATCGTTAGCACAAAAAGCTTCCTTGCCCACCACATCCCAGCATATCTTTAAAATTTTTAAAGGAAAACCATCAGGGCCCGAGGCCTTGTCATCCTCCATGCTATTAAGAGCATAAACCACCTCATCCTCTGAAAAAGGGTCTCTCCAGCCACATCTGATCCTCCTCACTGATTTTATCAAACTCCACTCCTTCCAAAGTTGAACGGTGATTAAAAGCTTCATAATACATATTGACATAGAATCTCCCAATGGAGTATTTGATCCTTTCCTCATTGTGCTCCCAAACGTCCCCCACCTTAAGACTAGAAATCTAATTAAAAGAATTCCTCATGTTTGCCATCTAATGAAAGAACTTGGTTCTACGGTCTCCCTCTTTGATCCAGGTAGTTCTAGATTTCTGTCTCCAATATATCTCCTCCATATTCAATAGCCTATTGCTAGAACCACAATTTTAAAAAATGAACGAAAGCAAGAATGCAATTCTGGAAAATCTAGGGCAATGGTGTAAATTGACTTGAACATGCGTCAAAAATTCTGCGCTTTGACAGGGTGAATCTTGGGCCTAAGATGTATCACCATTCTAAATTCCGGCGAATTTGGAGCTGATTTAGTGTGTGAAATTATATACACAAGGTTGTTTTAATCTAGAAGGAAATCCCACACAATGGAGGCTTACTTAGAGTGAAATGTGGGACATATTAGGTTTAAATCGAGGGGTTGATTTGGGGCAAAACAATAGGATAAAATACATTAAATCTACAGACTGATGTAAAAGACATGTAGTACTCAGATCTGGGACAGGCTTGGGGCAAAAGTAAAGGGGTTAAATAGGGGCAGATGATGGTGGCAGACATGTAGGTTAAGATTGAGGTTGATGCAAGGTTTAGAAAGAAGAACTCTTAGGTCTGTAACTAAAAATTAGCAAAGGGAAGAAAGAGTTAGGTGCCGCAGGGGTTATAAGAAGGTTTTCTTGATGCTTCTTGAAGATAGGTGGGTTTAAAGGCTATCGTAGGGGGATGGAAGACTAGGCTTGGGGTGGAAAAGAGATTAGGTGGCCGCAGGTTAGGAATGATATAAAAGGAGGATTTGATGTAGGGTAAGGTATTTCTTAGAAAATCTTGAGTGAAAACAGTATAAAAAGGCAGTTCTAGGGATATTTACTATTTAAAGCTTCAAAAATTAAATCAAGGTTCTTGATTAATTCTTGATGTTCTTGGTGATATAAATCAATCAAACAGCAAATAAATAACAAGATTCCAAAAAGAATATTCAAGATTAAAGAAAGAAATAATGAGAAATAAAGCAAGAGAAAAAGAGAGAAAAGAGAGAAGAAAGAGGAGAGTTCTTGAGATAAAGAGAGAATCACGAGTGAGAGAAGAGAGGAAAGAAAAAGAGATACCTGGTTCCAAATCGTGGACACCACAAATAACCCAAATCTTTAATTAATTCTTCAAAAAAAATTGCAACCTAATTGCCATTCTATTTATACTTGATTCCCTGGACTCCCTAGTCCATTTAGGACTCTTCTTCCCTACTCTAACCAAGCTGTCGACCAGCCCTTCTTTACCCATTGACACTAATTTCAAATAAGTCCAAATATAAATCCCTATTTACTTGTAAGACCTTTGGCAATTAATTCCTTATTACATATAATTCCTCAATACAATAAAAACCTTATTAAAACCCACCAAGAAACAACCCTAAAGTTTCTAAAGACAACTCCAACATAAACAATAGTAGGAATAATTCTAATCATATCCCTAAATAAGACCCTACAGAAACTTCCAAGGCCCTTTCCGAATTGGTTTAAGCTTAGGTCTCCAAAGAGGATAGGCCCTTTCTAGCCAAGTTAGGGTTGTTGCATCACATAATCATTTCACAGCAAAAGTATGTTCTAGACTTCTAGAAAAGACAAGCATGATGGTCTGTAAGTTATTTGATACACTCGTAGACCCAAACCAAAAGCTTAGTGAAGAATCTAGTGATCGATTGATAGATGCAAATAGATATCAAAGACTTGTGTGTAGACTTATCCAGCTTTCCTTAAAACAGCAAGATATTGCATAAATAGTAAGCATGAGTTAGTTTATGCATGCACTAACCATAATGCATGTGAAAACCACTTATAGAATTCTCAACTATCCAAAGTTTACCCCTAAAAGGGTTTAGGGTACTCCTAACATCATGATCTTCTAGTAAACCATATATTGATGCTAAATGCGCAGGATCTTCTGTCGGATCGTCACTCCACTTCAAGGTATTGTGCATAAGGTGGAGCCAATCATGTGACCTAAAGAAGTAATAAGCATTCTAATTCTAATGTCGCAGGATCTAGTGCAAAGGTCAAATTAAAATCAATAGCCCATGAGATATGTAAACTTCATTGGATATTGTTCTTCTGAAAGAGTTGGCTTACCCATTCATGGACCTATGAATCTATTTTATGACAACAAAACCGTCATCAATATTGCTCATAATCAATAGTTACCAGAGTGAGAAGCGGGAACTAAGGCTCAATAAATCCTTGGGAAGCAAAAAGAGAAAAACAATAATAAAGTAAATAACAAAAAGTTACAATCAATAATTTCAACTTATAATAAATGAATAAACTTAATAAAGTACTAAAAAACTTAAAAGCTATACTATCTAAGTAATAAAGAACCATTACATATAAATCAATATGCAAACCACTTGTTATTAGTATGGCTAGCCATACCTTTCAAACCATGCTTTAGGGGGTGGGGTGTGGAATCTTCGGTTGAGAAGAAATTTAAATTACTGGAAATGGGATCATTGGATGTGTTTGATGAGTCATTTAAAAGACCTTAGGCTAGCTCCAAGTGAGAGTGACCGTTGGATTTGGGGGCTTACTAAGTTACGTAAATTTTCTACAAAGGCTTGGAAGGTGTTCTCCATTAGGTTTTTTATTGCAAGGGCATTTGGAACTAGGGAATTCCTTCAAAAGTTGAATCCTCTAGACAACCATTCAAGATAAAATTCTTAACATCAACCATTTAAAGAGGAGAGGTGGGAATTTAGCAAATAGATGTGTTTTGTGCTTAGGTGAGGAGGAATTGGTGGACCATCCTTTTACACACTGACGATTAGTGAGGAAGATTTGGACCTCCTTTATTGCTTATGTCCACATCTCTTGAGTGTTCCCAAACAACTTTAAAGATCTTATTTCCAGATGGTGAATTAAGGAGTGAGTGGGTATTCCTAAGGTATTTTGGCAATTCCTTCTTGGAGTTGCATGTTGGGTGGTTCGGAAGGAGTGTAACAATCACATCTTTGGACAAACCCTCCTCTCTAGATCATCTTCATGTTTGGTTTCACAAGCTTCTTTTGGACTGGGTTTCCATTTCCAAGGAGTATGATGAGTTGGAATGGGCGGCTATTGGGAATGGAGTTGTTCATCTTCATTGTTTCTTGTTCCTCTTTTTGTGCTTTTTTAGTTTGTTCTTTTCCTCCTCACCATCATGGTGAATGTTATGTTTCCTCTTGTCTTTTCGCTCTCTTTGTTTGAATAAAATTGCATCTTCTCAAAAAAATTAAAAAAGAGAAGAAGAAGATATAAGAACAATTCTAATGTAGGAGCAAATGTTGTAAAGAAATTAAAATTGGATGACCATGGGTAGTCCACACGATTTAAACTAATTAAATTAGGATTTTTGTTTATTTATAATAAGGCCCTCTTATGGTCAGGAGTCTTTTTATAATTTTCATAGTTTTAGGGGTCTTGATGTAAAAGAAAAATATATATATTTAATATAGGAAATGACCCACACTATTTGAGATTTTAAGCACTTTTATTGGACTGTTAAAATAGCTTAGAATGGGGCCTAGAAATGTCAAATCGTGTGAGCATCTTTAAGGAGAAAATCTTGTTAATTTTCAAGATCATTGGGACCCACATGTGAGTTGTACAATATCTACAAGATTTCCAAGATTTTGGATATCCTTGTAGGAGCCAAAATATCTTGTCTGTCAAGCAAGTAAAGCTCCTTTAGTTAAGTATTTTAATTTAGTAGGACTCTCTTATTTTTTGATAAAAATTTTAGGAATTGATGTCCTAAATTATAAGAATTTTATTTTTATTTTATTTCATTATAAGCCTATTTAAAGAGGCACCCACATGTGAATAAATCACTTAAAAATGTTTTGAAAAAAAATGAAACACATATGGCGTTTATGAGGGTTACAATCGTGCTTTCTTCTCTTAAGGGTTGAGTCATGGACTCCCCTTCTATCCGATGCAGCATGCATGTAGGTTAGTGGGTGTGTGTGTCAGGAGATAGGTATAAAAGTTGCAAAAGTAATAAAAAAAGATAAACGAGATTCCTACTTGCAAGTTCACATGCTAACTCAAATGATTCTTTAGATTATTTTCATATGCATGAAGGAATGAGGGTTTACAAATTAATGAGCAAATAAACGACCTAAACTATATGCTAAATGATCAAACTATTTTAGAGAGACAAGAATGTAAGGTTGCTGTCCAAAACTTTTTGTTTCAAAATCATGGTCCAAAAGTATTAAACTAGCAACAACAAAGGATAAATAACAAGTAAAGTTAGGAATTGGTGTGGGAATGTTAAGTATTTGATGTGGGGATGGCTTAGGTAATATTATTTGCCAGAATTCAGATTACAATTGTTAGGAACAGGGTCAAACAAATAGCCACCCAGATTATTAACCTATGCCACTACAGTCCAGGTATTACTACGATCAAGACACGATGTAAAACCAAGGAAATCCAACCTATTTGGTGCAATGAAGGGCATTGACATCTTAGGAGAAGTAATACCGATGCCTGAGAAGGGTAATATGGGAAAGAACCAAATCTGCCTCTAGATTTTACTGTGCCGTCAGCCCAGGAATTCAGATGCTAATTTCTCTTTGCAGAGTGAAGCTTCGGGATAGGTAGGGTCACCCTTATGATCACCCAAGGGTTCTTGTAACCCTGTAGAAGTGACATTGGCAGAATCAGTCACATGAGAAAACTAGGAGAGATCACATGAAGAAGACGGACTAGTTCATGCCTGGTGCAGATGAATCCATGTAGGGGTTTGATTTGGAAGCAATTTTCTATGGGATGCTAATGGAGGTAGGATCGTCCAAGTCTTAAGAAGCTGCTAGATGGTTTGGATCAGCCCAAAACAAGGAGGTACGAAGATGATGTTCATTCTTCAAAAATCTCTCCAGCACCCTATTTCACGCCTATGTTGACTTCCGACAACCACAGATTGAATTTGGTTGAAACGTTGGGTCTGCTTTCACCTCCCTTAGGATCGTCCTGGGATGTAAAAGAAAGGGGAAGAAAACCTTTAACCCAAGGGAAAGGGAATGACCTCCACCACTAGCGTTAAGCTAGGTGGAGCCTAAACCCATTCCGAGGTTTTGAAGGTCTTCAACCTGCACAACAAGGAAGGAGCCATGAACCCCAAAAACATGAGAGAACTTTTTTCAAATTTATTGCCTCCCCTCAAAAACCTTGGTCGTGGGCTCTTATAGAGAGTCCCACGATTAGGGTTGATTACAAAAATAGAAACCAATTCAAAATTAACTCCCTCCCTTATTCTTTTATGACAAAATAATCTCAAACTAAAAAAAAAATAGCAAAGACATCCCTAAATAACTACTACAGACTAAAACACCCTCAAAATTATGTGCCCCTCCTTACAAGAGACACCAATAACATAAAAGAAAATAATAAAGTAAATAAAATGGCTGTAAACATGGCCTAATCATCATCTCAGTCATGATATCCGCATCATTATCCTTCTCTCAACTCTCTCCATTATTCTCCATGAGTAAGTCCTACTCTCTTTCTTCTCCTCTTTACTCTCTTTCTTTCTTACTTCATCTTCCTTAACTTTTCTGGTTTTCTAGTTTCTTTAACTAAACCCAAAATAACAACATTTTCTATATAATTTCATAAACCAAATCAACTACAAATTCATTGAAATTTAGATCGGTGCTGCATCTTAAACCTAAGATTCACTCTATCTGAGCATAGAATTTTAACACACATCTAAAGGTATTTTGGTCATTTCACACCATTGCCCAGAATTTTCTAAAATTTGAAATTTGGCTTTCTTTCTTCTATCCATTTTTTGGTTTTCCTAGACCTATCCTACATCAAACTCAAAAGAAGAAAACGATATTACCTAGTTTCACATAGGATTCCACATGGTTGAAACCTGCGACCAAACTAAACTTTCATTCATTCAATAACATAAATTCTCTATACATCTATTACACCACTCCATTTCCCCCATATTTATAAACAAACTAGACTCTTAAATAGATTAGAACTTAGAAAAACTACAAATGTTGTCATAACATTTCCAAATCACATTAGATTTGCAAAATCTTGGAGTCATTAGAAAGGTAGTTGAATAATCATTCAAATAACACGAAAATTAAGCCAAACAAGTAAGTTTTGACCGCACAAAATCAGTCCTAAATAAAAGAGATGAAAATAAAAGTTTCATTTTCCTAAAAATAAAATAAAACCTATTATGCTTAACAATAAATAAACCCCCCTAAACTAACTAATAGAAAAGTAACCTACAGTAACCCAAAACTAACAAAAAACAATGTTACCAAATAAAAAATTGGAACCTAAAATATCAAAATACCCTTAAAACTAAAATCTAGATTTCTTTGGGGCTTTCAAATTTGGCCCTCTTATGAGATGGAATATACAAAAGACCTATAGAATAGAACTGCCAGACGTGGTTCCATCAATGCCATAAAAAGCATCTTTTGAAAAGAAAAAAAATTGCAGCTATAAGAAAGAAACATCCAAATTGCTCATGAAATCTTGAGTAAGAGTATATACAGAAAGCAAAGGAGATATTGTTTTGCAAACAAGGGTAAAGCAAAAGCCTCCACACAAACCTGTGAACTGATTGAGTTTAACAAGGATGTCTCTTTTAGCATTAGCTCTTTTATCTCCAAAAGAGCATTATAAGTAGCATAGTATTTACGAGTTTGTCGAAGCTTTTCCTGTCGATGAGCAAAAACAAGTAAACCATTCAATCATACTTGGGTATATCATAATTGGGTTGAACTGGTACGAAGGTGATCAAAATAAACTCAACATATTAAGCATTCTACCTGTATTTGAACATACAATTCTGAGAATCGACGTTCATACCTGGACAACAGTTAAATTTATATTAAATATATCACACAGAGTAAGGTGAATTATGATACTGTGTCCAAATAAGTTACTTCAGATCCAGAGGTTTTCAACCTAAATTTCGCTACATAATGAAGTATGGTATCTTGAGAAAGCAAAAAAAAAAAAAACATGTTACAAGCATTGAAAATATAAACAGCTTCTTTGAGTCAAAAGTCAATAATGTCAAGTTCGGTTTTTCTTCTTCTTCTTCTTCTCCTCTGTGTGTGTGTGTGTGTGTGTGTGTGTGTGTGTGTTTGTGCATTGGTATGAATAGTTTTCTTGACAAGCATTTTGAAGGTGGTCAAACATAAAGTATAACCGTTTATCCCTGTTTAAGTTAAAAATAAGCTGACTTTTGAAAACAGAATCCCCCCACCTCCATTTTGTCGTAGTGTAAGGGAAAAAGTAATGGGATACTATCTCAATCTCTTTGTTTTTACCCCTAAAATGATAAAGAAATTAGTTGCAAAAAAAAATATGACCAGATGTAGGTTGAAGGAAAAAATAGTACAAGATTACAATGACAAATGCAAAACACAGTTGTCTGCAATTGCTGACCAATTGATGTAACAGCCATAGTATGGCTTAATAAGCATCAACCCCTATGGAAGCCACAACATAAAAGGGGTCCAAGAGGTTGCTGAAGAAATAAGGGTAAAGTAGTAATTGTTGAAATTTAATGGGTTTTTTTTATTTCTGTAAAGGAATAAAACAGCTGGAAGCTACCATGGTCTCTCATACATAAAAAGTATAGAGAGATTTATTTCTCCCATATGAATGAAACTGGAAGGTACCATGGTCTCTCATACATAAAAAGTATAGAGAGAAATTTATTTCTCCCATATGAATGAAAGGGAGATTCTCATAGGTGGGGCCCATGGATCGTTTTGGTTAGCCTTGATTCCCAAGTTAAGTCCTATTAGTAAGTAGGGTTTTATATTCTAGCAATTAGGGTTTCTTTAGTTGGGTGTTGTCATCTATATAGAGGCTACAAGCCCAAATATATGCACATTTTTTGGTTCAATAGAATTGTGTGTGTTTTTTTTATACCACACGGTTGACACTAAGTGGAGTTACTGTTGGGGTTGATGCTACTACTATTTGAATCAGTTGGTGCTAGTTAAGTTTTCTTCTTCTTCTAGTCTTCTTCTGCTCTTCTTTATGTGTTTATTCAACAACATAAACTGTTTAAAATGCTGGCCGTGGCTTATTGTAATTGCTACTTTCAATTGATCAAGTTCTATCTTCAACTTAAGTTCTGATAAGTGGTTGTGGACCTGTGGTTGTGTTTGGCTAAATTTAGTTTTATATTCTGCTGTGTTTCTCTTCTAGAATCCTGGATAGTATCAACTTCAGTCCTTGATTCTTCAACTTACATGTGTTCAATCCATAGTTGTAGGGAAGCTTGGTACAAGGTGGGAAGCTCCATTCCTAGGAAGCCCGTTTGGGAAGCTAATTTGATGAGGACATCATGGCTCGTAGCAGCACCTTTAGGATGCACCGGTGTCGAAGGAGACTATCTGTGTGGTTCGAGTAGGTCAGCCATGTGGACCCCCATGGCCCACTTGGTGGTCCATTGGATGGATTCTATGATGGGGTTGTGTAATTCATCATGAGGCAACATTATCTTTTATTTCTGTTAGGTTTTTTTATTTGGATTTGTCTTTTGACATTATCTTTTATTGGTGTTGGATTTTATTTAGTCTCGTCTTTAGGATTATGTTTATATTGTCTTTAGATACATTATTTTGTCCTTGTGTTGTTAGGCCTATAAGTCTTATATTTTGATGAAGAATTTTATGTAAAGTCAAATAGGGTTAGGTCTTGTCTGGACTATATATATATATATATATATATATAAACCACAAGATTTTATGTTATTTTCACAATGTTCGATTGAATAAAACAGAAAATTCTCTCTTAACTTTCAGCTGGGTGTATTCTTTCTTCTTGAGGGAGTTCTCTTCTCGAGTGTGTGAAACCTAGACTGGTTTTCCCTTGGTGGATTCCTTGGGTTGAGCAAGCTTGGTGGAGTCCAGATCCCCTGATTTGGTGAGTTTTCTCTTCAAAACAGGTACCTATCTCTTTCTTTTTTTCTCTTTCTTTATTATATGGTGGTTTTCTATTCAAGAAGTGGAATCTTGGTAGAGTTTGTTGAACTTGAATCCTCAAGCCTTTGTTTACCTATTAACCTCCATTAACACCTGTTAATAAACCCTTCCAAAGGTTTTTTGAACCACCTAAGACCTGCAGCCATCCCAAACCTTCTTCCCCTTTGTTATTTTCTCCCCCGGAAATAGAGAGACCTTAATTAGAACCCTGTGGCTGCCTTATAACATAAGCCTCTCTCTGTCCTAGGTCTGAAATCTCAAAACCCTTCTTTCCTAAGTCTTGTGGCAACCTTAAAACTTTTTAGTTTTTTTATCTGAAACCAAAATCCATCACTTCTTATAACTTGTGACAGCCACTGTCCCCTTCTACAAGCAGTTCTGAAACAGCAGTTCAAAAACCCACTTCTTGGGTTATCGAGTGGGCTTTTAGAGACTGCTTTAAAGTCTTCTTACTGCTGTTATTAGACAGAAGATCCAGAGTTTTCTACAGACCTCCATATTTCTGTTTTGGGCATCCCTATACCTAAACAAAGATCTTATACCCATTCAGGTGCTGCAGCAGTTCATTATTGATCCCGTTATTCCATTATTTTATTGGTTATCAGCCTGATAGTGTGCGGTTTGGTTCTAACTTTGTTTCTTGTTCTTTATAAGTCTTGAATTGGGAATATTAGAGTTGAATTCATACTTAATTTCTGATTGGGACTTAAGGGAACATGATTTGATAAGTATGAATCTAGTTTCTATCTATTTATTGCTTTGAGTAATTTCCTAAGATCTCTACTTGCATCTCATGTACATGCATCCAGCATCAAATTTGGTTTCAGATTCAGAGCCTTGGTAAGGATAGAGTGATTAGGGTTAGATTTCATCTAGATTAGTGTCCCTGTCCCACCTGACCCATGTGGTCCAGTTCCCTCAATTACCACCACACCGGGGTACCCCTAACGTCCTTTAATGGGTCCTTTACCTCGCGTTTAGGAACCCCTGCACCCTCAAACTTTTGCCCTCCTCTTAGACATGAATTGAAAATTCCCTACTTTTTCCAATCAAAAACTCTATTTCTGTGGTTGTGGTGATGATAAGTAACCCTACTGGAACCGATACCATGAAGTCTCAGTGATCATGTCCCTCAACCTTCTTTTATGTGGTGACCCCTATGCATGGGACATGTCCCCACACAGTCACATATATGCACAAAATCCAATCACATTGCATATGGTGTTCACGTGGCAAAACATGAATAAGAGTGAGCTTACCATTCGATGGTTTCCACCAATGATATCTTCTGCGTATAACTTTGACACGACCAAATCAAATTAACCAATTGATCTGGACTGTGGAAAAGCCCATAGAGTCAGCCCTAGTACAGCCCACATGCCTTGGGAAAAACCATCACCCAAAAATGGCCTTCAAAGAGCTTACCCAAATCTAAGAGAGTTGATTGCGAAGATAGGCCACATCCAGACCCAACTTGATGAGAAAACTAGGGACATTACTACCCGGTTAGATACCTTTGAGGCCTCCCGACCTCAGTATAAAGGGTGCTACCTTGTGTGAGCCATTGCGAGAGTGTGGCCGAACAGATGACTCGATGAGAGGGCAAGGTAGAGGTAGAACTACACCTCCGCATGTCAATCAAGAGCCCGGTGACTATGATGATGATAAAGTGATGAGGTCAGTTAGGGTGGACACCCCTACTTTTGATAGTCACCTAGACCCTAGAGCTTTCTTGACTGGGTGTCTGACATGGACCATGAGTGGTATGAAATGTCATAGGGTTATAGAGTCCGCTTCAACAAGATGAATTTGGTGGGTCAAGCCAAGCTTTATTGGACCACAATAGAGCACTAGCTTCAAGCAAGACAAAAAGAGCCCATCACTTATTGGGATTAGATAAAGGAGAAGCTTAAAGAGAAATACCTTCCTCCTTATTGGGCTACGCTTTTGGATCAATGGTAGTCCCTTCGATAGGGAAGCATGTCTATCATTGATTATATCGCACGCTTTGTTGAGTACATGATGAGATGCGATGTTATCAAGGATCCCTCTGTTACTTTTGTTGAGATACAACGTATTGAAAGTAGTATGGTCACATTGGTTGTATATATGTATCTGTATGGTATACCATACTAAGGGTCTACCAACTCTCTACATATATATATATATAAATACGTATAGAGTAAAGTGATACTCTAATATGAACTTTCTCCAAAATCTCTCTAATTCTTTTCTCTTCCTTTCTTTCTTTTTTCTCCTTATTTTTCTATATTTTGTAATTTTAACCTATTCTCACTAGTTTCAACTTGGTCAGAGCCAGGCATCAACACTTTAAAAAATATATATTTCAGTTGAGGTTCGAAAATCGAGGTTGGCGTCAACATTTGTACAACTGACGTTAGCATGTCTGTACAGGTGTCAAAGGGTTCAGATGTCGAGGAGCATACTGCTTGGATCGTGGCGATTCATGGAGAATTGTGATCATTTTTTCAAAAAAATGTTATCACTATAAGTGGGTTTTTCAAAGGTTTTTTTTTAGGAAACAAAAAACCCCAAGTTTTAAGTTTTTTCTCTATTAGATTTGATAGAAGAGGTTTGGGATCAATTGCTTCAAAAGAACTTTTCGTTTTTCTATGGGAAACAAGTAGGAAAAAAACCATATGCGATTTGGTTGTGATTTGTGGGATATATGTTAGATCTCGTGAAAATGGCAGCTTAACATCTCTACAAGCCAAAAATTTTGGGTTCGTTTTTTGAGCATCGATTTGTCCCTTTATCAATGTTCAAAACTTGTGATGAACCCTAGCAAATTGTTGCAAGGGATCTCTCGATCTGTCGACAAAGTTTTTGTGGCTCGTGGGGTACCGTGTTGCTGAATTTTGTGTCCTCTCATGTACCAATTCATCTGATCTAATTGTGATCCTACTGTGTATCTAATCAACATTAAATATGTCATAAATCAATTCTATACAATCATAGAGTCATGGTTTATCTTGGACAGAGATTAAGGTTTTTCGCTAGCTCGTTTCTCAGCTTGAGATTTCTTAGTAGTCCCTACATCATCATTTACACCTTCAAGCTCATGTACATCTACATCAGCTTTATCAATGTCTGTTTCTACATCCTAGAGTTCTTGGATCATTGACTCAGGAGCCTCTCATCACATGACCGGTATGTCTTCCATTTTTACGTCCTATCGGGGATTAGTTCTGAAAAAGATAAGGTTTGTGTTGTTGATGGCTCTTACTATGCTGTAGCTGGTTACAGTAATATACCTGTCACCACTTCCTTATTGTTGTCTTCCGTCCATGTTCCCAATTTTACCTTAAATTTGTTGTCCATTAGTAAACTCACCAAAAGTCTCAATTGCACTATTACATTTTTCCCTTCCTATTGTTTGTTTCAAGACTTGGAGACAAAGATGACTATTAGTATGGGGCATAAGCAAGGGCGGAGCCAGGATTTTCACGGAAGGGGGGCAAGCCAAAGTATTATGTGCGCCCCCTTAGTGAGTGCCAACAGTGTGCCCACAATCAGAGGGTGACACGTCACATCAAAAAAGTAAAAAGCACCCCCCAAAGAGTGTAAATCACTTTTTCAACATGACGTGTCACCTACTAATTACGGGTACACTATTGGCCACCATTAAGGGACGCACCTAATCCGATCCTAGGGCAAGGATTCTCTGGGATTTTAAATCATCTCCAGTCTCAATGGATAGGTACCATTCCATTAGCAATCAATGTATAACATGTGGCTTGAGAAACGGTGTTTGAGTCAATACACATGAGTCAAAGGAGGGTATTATAGTAAATATACAATTAATAAGTACTTTGTGTATTTATTAATCAAAATAGATGTTCTGTCCAGGATTTGGTGTCCAAGACACCAAGTAACTTCACATGGAATAAAAT